>JAXIVJ010000034.1:539622-574559 GCA_036785665.1 Chirona hameri
CTGAACACAACAGTCAGAGGACCGGTACCTGCCGACCCAGGTCACACAGAGGTCAGACTGAACACAGCAGTCAGAGGACGGGCACCGTCCGACCGCTGTCTGCCGACCCAGGTCACAGGTCTAAAAAAACACAGATCAGACTGTACACAACCACCACGGGACCAGTCAAATGCTGCCTGCCATTTATCACAGGCGAAGTGCAGAATTGTTGGCATGAAAGAAACTGGTTAACCTCGCGGAAACGTTTTAAATTAATCCCACTTGTGAGCACTTCAGATCACTCAAATATGACCTGTGCTGACCACTTGGTTACCGCATCTGCGAGCTGTATGAGCATCATGTGCAGTGTGCACTTATACTTGTACGGGGACCCGGGAACAGGGGGGGGGGAGCGGGGACGCTCGCTCCCCCCCCCCCCCCAACATCTGGACCGGGGGGAGGTGCGGCGCCCCCCCCCCTCCCCCAACTTTGTTGTATTTGCTTGTAACACGAGTGCCTGCATTTTGACATGCATCGGAAAACAATAAGTGTACCAGAATTGAGGCTCAAATTGAATCCCCTATCTCTAAAGCATTGGCACAGTCAGCTGTTGGAACCCTGAAGTCACACTTAACAACCCTATAAGTTTATCCCACGTCAAAGTTACGAATGCGGGTGAACTGGCGTGCGGCCCTCTAGCTGTCCTCTTTGTCGACGGGGCGGCAATTGCAAGCAAGAGTTATCGTAAATGCCGTAGGTTACCGTGATACGGTGATGAAGCGGTCCGAGCAGCCCACACTGGTGGGCTTCTTCGAGAGAAAACGTCAGGCGTCAGGTACGAGTATTTTATCAGACGACATGCGGGTTCAGTGCCAGGGGCGGGGCGTTTAGACGACCCCCCCCCCACCCTAAGGTTTTTGCGAGGATAGCGAACAAACGTCGGAGCGCAGCGCCGCCGTTTTTAGCACAGCTGTTAGGACATCTATTACATTGTGTGAAATTATTGCCCACTGGTCATCTCAGGTCAGGTCACCAGGCCAGGTCACGTGATCCAAAGAAGTTCGCGGTCGTACCACTGAAACAGTTTTTGGTCGATCGGTTTCAAACTTACAGGATTGCATAAGGTCATAGGCACCTACAATTCGAATAACTAAGATTGTGTATAAACGTGGCCTAAGGTCGGGTCAATTTCGTGACCTCCCCGACCCCATTATAAGTCAATTAAAATGCTTCCTATTCCAAGGATACGCATGATATCGGTCCAATTCCTTCTGGATTATGTTATCATAGGCTATCCTTGATGATACAGGTGCAATGTGTGTTCAGTGACCTCTACAGGGTCAGCCGAGGTCATCTGAGGTCACCAACACTTTGTCAATAACTCTCGATATAATTAAGATAAAGAAGTGAAACCGGCATCTATGTGTTTGTCTCGTCGAGACACGTCTTCCAATGTGCAACATGACCTACTTGGGTCACCACTTGGCCTTGACCTGAGGCAAAATTTATAAGTTAATCTACACTGGTCAGCATGAATGTGATTCGAAGCGCCTTGACGAGACGAACACGATGCCGTCAAAATCCTTGCCTTATCTTTATTAAGTAAAAAGTTATTTGCGAACAACTATTTGTCCAAAAATAGCCTTTTTGACCTTTGATGACCTCTGGAGCCTAAACTATTGACCTGAGCTAAGTTTGTGTGACACTGTACTGATTGCACAATTTAGGCCGGGTCATTCGATAGGTTTTTGCGAGCATGCACAGATTAAGTGAAATTATTATGCGCTATATCATTACAAACTTACATGAATTTGTTGATTTTTTTAAAATCAAATCTGGAGGTGCCAACCAGCCTCTTTTTGGGGACACTTTTACGACTTTTCCGTCAATATCGCACATTTAGGCATTAATTATCTTTTACAATTATCTGCAAATATCATTTTCGAATTATCCGTATGCTGTTTGGCAACCGTAGTGATTTTCATAAAGTTATCATACAAATTGAGGCTGTTTCTCCGCATCTCCCGTAAGGATCCTAAGGCACCCGCTCACAGCGCCATCTATTGAGCGGACTTGCAATTTATGCACTGGGTGCAGTTTCCCGGCTGCGGAGGTCTGCAGAGGAGCTCCACACGCACTGAAATTAGTGGCGTCGGATAGGGGGAGGGGCAGCTGCTCCCCCCCTCACACTCAATAAGTGTGGTGAGGCAAACATATGATTTTGCCCCCAAGCCCCATCAATTTGTAAGATAGGCCCCTTCAAGAAGTTTGTTTGATTTTTTATTTTATACCTAAAAATTGACCGAGGGCCCCAAGGTGCCCCCAGCCAGCCTGAGGGGCCCTCTAAGGCCGACAGTAGGCCCTCAGTTGACCTAAGGGGGACTTCGGAAGGCCTGAAACTTCAACATGGGTCTGTCGGACGTTATTTTTTTGCGACCATTTAGAGGCCCTCTGCAAAATATAGTGGCCTAAATCCGAGGAGACACCATTTCGCGCCATTTTTTTATAGGTGGGCCTTTGGCCGTGGGGAGGGGGCCCTTTGGCCAAGGGGTCCCCTGGGTTTCTTTGCTCCCCCCCCCTCCATCCGAAAACACCTTCCGCCGCCACTGACTGAAATGGAACACCAGCAGATCAACTCCATGGCAACATTGGATTTAAAGTGGGTGGGGAGGAGTGCGTGCCAAACAAATTTGACTGCATGAGCTTGATCCGCCCCTCGAGACAGGACAGATACTTGTCCTATCTCTAGGCCCGGTGCCTGTCTTGCCTCCAGCCGTGAGGTCTGGCATCTGTCCTATAAGCACGGGATCTGTCATGCTGCAGATGTGAGGCCCAGCACCTGTCCTGTCTCCAGATGTGAGGTCCGGTACCTGTACCGTCTCCAGACATGAGGTCCGGTACCTGTCCTGTCTCCAGATGTGAGGTCCGGTACCAGTCCTGTCTCCAGATGTGAGGTCCGGTACCTGTACCCTCTCCAGACGTGAGGCCCGGTACCTGTCCTGTCTCCAGATGTGAGACCCGGTACCTGTCCTGTCTCCAGATGTGAGGTCCGGTACCTGTCTTATCTCCAGACGTGAGGCCCGGTACCTGTCCTGTCTCCAGACGTGAGGTCCGGTACCTGTACCGTCTCCAGACGTGAGGTCCGGTACCTGTCCTGTCTCCAGACGTGAGGTCCGGTACCTGTACCGTCTCCAGACGTGAGGCCCGGTACCTGTCCTGTCTCCAGATGTGAGGTCCGGTACCTGTCCTGTCTCCAGACGTGAGGTCCGGTACCTGTCTTATCTCCAGACGTGAGGCCCGGTGCATGTCGAAAAGCGAAAATGCGAAAAGCGTTTGATACAGTCAACATAGATATATTACTTAGTAAATTACAATACTATGGTATAAATCATAATGCATATGATATGATGAAATCATATCTAACTGAACGCACTCAATGTGTCCAAGTAGATCATATTAAATCTTCTTTCCTTCCAATTGAAATGGGAGTCCCTCAGGGCTCAATCTTGGGTCCACTCCTATTTATACTTTATATAAATGATTTTCCACATGTGTGTGAACAGATAACTACATATTTATATGCTGATGACACTGTTATCTTCATCGAAGGTAGAAATTAACATAAACTGCAAAATACTTTGAACACACTTATGCCAAAAGTAGCTGAATGGTTTATTGCAAACCAGTTATCTTTAAATACTGATAAAACATTTTATCAGTTATATACAAACAAAGAAGCACAAGTTGAAGTATCACTTAATTTAATGGGTACAGTTATTAAGCGTGCAAAAACCGTTAAATATCTGGGGGTATTTATTGATGAGGATATGAAATGGAAAACACACATTGCCAAACTTTACACAGTCCTGTGTAGAAATGTAGGCATAATTAATAGTGAAGCATTTTCTCAATTCCAAGCATTTGATGTTACTATACAACTCCCTCTTTCTGTCGCATATTAATTATTGCTGTTTTCTGTATAGTAATACATACTCCTCTTATATAAACGGAATAGAAAAATTGCAGAAACGTGTTGTGAGAATAGTAGATGGACAACCTAGACTAGCGCACACTGCCCCAATTTTAAAAAAAAACTCAAGATTCTTCGACTTAAAGACATTGGCAACCAGCAAATGTTGTTGCTATTGCACAGAAAACTTAAAGCTAACTTACCAAATTTAATTGACCAACTCTTTGTTGTAGCACAACCTAGTAGAATTACTCGAACTATAAAACATTTTGAGGAAACATTTACTTATAAAGTATATAAAACACAGACTACTTCTTGGGCTGGACCGAGACTGTGGAACAGAGTTATGGGACCTATGTTCCCAATGGTACAGGCAGTTCCTTCTTCAAAATACACAATTAAAAAGGTATCCAAGGATTACTTTCTTGGTCAGTACTAAGAAAACTGGTATCATTATTCATATTTGTATTATACAGTGATGACATGCATTTGACTGCATGATTTGAGGATTGCAATATAATTAGTAAAGTAACAGTAAGCTAGACAAATGTATATGTCTCATCATATAACCTTTCACTATTAAAAAATGAATTGCATATACTATATAGTATGAAATGCATTTAGATACCTAGTATCTATTGGTTGATACAAAAATATATGTTTTCTATGTCTAACCACCCTCCTGGGACTGGCTTCTTTGGGCTGCCCAACAACAAGCTTTGCTTAGTTGGGCAGCCTGTTTGGAGCTCAGTCCATGACCAAGCCGAATTTTTTGACCAGCTAGGATTGCAAACCCTTTGTATGACTGATCCCTTTCCTAATACTAACAACTTGTATGGAAGTGTGAATGAATAACTGGTCCTGGGAAGTAGGGGGCAGTCATTAACTGAATTCAGTTATGACTACTTTGCCATCTCTTATAATACTCTGTACAAACTAACTGCATGCTTTTTCTCCCTCTGTTTTGGCTTATTTACGTTTCTTTCCATCTCTTAGCTGGGAGTGCCGTGACTTGTTATATTCTGTTTTCTGGCGTTAACGTAAGGTTCTGTGTGTCGTTGGGATAGAGGGAGGGGGCACTCCTGGTCACCTGTTATTGGGTGGCGGCATAGAAAAAAAAAATGTCATGTCTCCAGATGTGAGGCCCGGTGCCTGCCCTGTCTCCAGATGTTAGGCCCGGTGCCTGCCCTGTCTCCAGACGTGAGGTACGGTACCTGTCTTATCTCCAGACGTGAGGCCCGGTACCTGTACTGTCTCCAGATGTGAGGTCCGATACCTGTCCTATCTCCAGATCCAGTTCTCACTGAGTTAACCTGTTGGTATTGGTATTGCATTTCATCGCGTGTGGAGCCCCTCTGCAGGCCTCCGCAGCCGGAAAACTGCACCTAGTACATATACTGCAATTCCGCTCAATAGATGGCGCTGCGAGCGGGTGCCTTAAAATCCTTACGGGAAATGCGAAGAAACAGCTTCAATGTATAATATAACTTTATGAAAATCACTACGGCTGTCAAACAGCATACGGAAAATTCGAAACTGATATTTTCAAAAAAAGTAAACAAATTATGCATGCCAAAATGTACGATATTGACGGAAACATGGAAAAAGTGTCCCTAAAAAGAGGTCGGTTGGCACCTCCAAATTTGATTTTAAAAATTGCAAAAATAATAATGTAAGCTTGCAATGACGTAGCGCATGATAATTTCACTATTAATCTTAAATCTGTTTTCATGACCAGGCCTATTGTCAATAGCTTTCGATTACTGTTTTCTGTTTATTCCTAGCTATCGTATTTCCCGGGATATTTGGGGGTTTCTGGATCGATGTCCTAAAAATGGAAAATCTGACATTTGATGGCCTCTGATGACCTCACTATTGACCTGAACCAAAAAATGTCCGAAACAGTTTCACAGTGATTTTTGAGGAGCTTTCGAACAGTATTTTAGGCTTTTGTCTACGTCTCATATGAGCCAAGTTCGTGGCGGGGCGTCGAAACGCCCCTCCCCCCCCCCCCCCCCCCCCTGCACCGCGGAGGTGGCGCCGAGCACCAGCACGGAGCGGGTTAATCTTCGATGAGGAAAATTCGATAACGAAAAGGTGCAACAAGATGAGAAGTGATAAATCTGCCAAAAGTTTTGTTTCGCCCCCCCCCCCAACTTTAAAATCGTTCCCGGGCCCCTGTACTTGTACATCCTAATAACATCAGTTTGCTTGATACAATCAATCTTTCTACATTCACAAACCGTAATGTTAGAATGGCTACTCTGAAAACATTCATAGCACTCACAGTTTACACTCAGAAACCTTCGACATTGTATAATGCATAACAGTGATATCAAAGTAGCACGAAAACCACGCTACCGTCATAAGTACGGTTCCATAAAAAGATGCAAGAAAGATGTAGTGGGTCAGAGACCTGAGTCCGATACGTCGCACACTTAAAGGGATATTGCCACCTCCGGAGGAATTCTAAAAAGCAACTTAAATGAATGGTGGGGATCAACAATCGTGCATGCTCAAGCTTAAACTTGTTCCTGCAGAACCTAACACAGGGCATCGGCAATTTACTTTGTATTTATTTCTGACTCCAAAACGTTGGTCCCAGCTGTGCACAGTACACACACATTCATGATGGCCGCTCTCATCCAGTTTGGCTGTGAAATTGGCGCCCGCCCAAAGCCGAAGCGTCTGAATTCGCCGAGACTTGGCCTTGAAAAGTCTATCTGTGTTATAAGGTATTGGACACGGATCTCCTACGGCCCAAATTCGAGCCATAGCCATTCTTGCTGCTTTATTCATATTTATTATGAAAGAGGCTATGGTTGTTGAAAATATAATGAACTGTATACGCATTTTAATTTTAAAGTGCACTGACGGAATGCTGATGTTGAGTTTACAATATTCAAAAGCAAATCATAGTCCGGCAAGACGTGATTCTGAATAGTGATGAGGCGACTCCAATTTTACGAATGTGTGCCAATCATGACCGGTACGAATGTATTTTTGGATCTAATGGGAGAGTTTCGGGAACCAAATTTTGCAGGTGAAATCGGACACGCTTAATCTACCGATACACACCAAAAACTCCATATTGGCCTGCGAGGTGGAAATATCCCTTTAACCTTCATTATTCAAATTGAAAGTTCATCGACAGATTGTTCGTAACAAACGGAAAAAGAAAGAAAGAGGTTAAAAAGAAGCAGCTTCTAGGGCAAAACTTTCGCAAAGGCACCTGTGACCAACTTGTGACCGTGTAAGAGTATCTCAACAAAATAAAAAAGTTATGTAAATGCAAAACAGTTAATATCAGGAATTGTTATTTTAGTCGAGAAACGAAAGCACCTGGATGGACAAGCAAGGGAGCACAGACATCCGTGCGTCAAAGTTTCGACATGACATCACGGGTGTAGCATTCAGTCATCGATAATATCTGCATACCGCCAGTCATATGTTGATATCCAGTGCAAACACCCCCACACAAACCCCGATATTAACCCGCGCCGTGCCGGTGTTCGGCGCCACCTTCGCCGTGCCGGGTGGAGAGGGGTGTTTAGACACCCCCCCTTCTAACTCGAAAACCTAAAAGGGATACAAAGACGCGGAAAAAGCGGTCGAAAGCTCTCGACAAGGACATTCGAAGTTACTTCCGGTATTTTATTTATCTCAGGTCAATATTGAGGTCACCAGAGGTCATCAAAGGTCAGATTTTCCAGTTTTAGGACTTCGATTCGAAAAACCCCAAATATCTCGGGATTTATGATAGCTAGGAGCAAACGGAAAAAGCAACTGAAAGCTCTTGAAAAAATGCAATCGCCACGCGATCCTCCAATTTTATCTCAGGTCAATAGTTTAGGCTCCAGAGGTCATCAAAGGTCAAAAGGGTTATTTTTGGCAAAACTGTTTTTCGCAAATAGCTTTTAACCTAATGGCGATAAGGCAATAATTTGGACACCATTGTGTTTTTCTCGTCAAGGCGCTTCGACTCATATTAGTGTTGATCAGGTTAGGTCAACTTATAAATTTGACCTAATGTCAAGGTCAAGTGGTGACCCAAGTAGGTCATGTTGCATATTGGGAGACGTGTCGCGACAAGACAGACACATTGCTGCCGGTTTCACATCTCTGTCTTCATTCTGTCTGAGTTATTGACAACAAAGTGTTGGTGAACTCGGATGACCTCGGCTGACCCTGTAGGGGTCACTGAACAAAACTTGCACCTAGGTCATCAAGAATATCCTATGATAACATGATCCAGAAGGAATTACACTGTTATCTTGCGGATCCTCGGAATAGGCCCGAGCGAGAGCAGCGGATCCTCGGATCCTCGGACTTATAATTGGGAGGTCACGAAATTGACCCGACCTTAGGTAACTGATATACAAAATCCAAGATAAACGAATTGTAGATATATATGACCTTATGAAATCCTGTAAATGTAAAACTGATCATCCGAAAACTGTGACTGTGGTACGACCGACAACTTTTTGGGAGGTGGGGTCACGTGACCTGGTCTGGTGACCTGACCTGATATGACCCGAGGTCAAGAATTTTACATGTGGGTAATGATGCACGAACAGCTGTGCCAGAAACGGCGGCGCGCAGCGCCGCCGTTTTTCTGCTACCCTCGAAAAACCTGAGGGAAAACCCGAAAAACCTGTCTAAACACGGCGCGGCGCCTCCGGCACGGCGCCTCCGGCACGGCGCCTCCGGCATGGCGCGGATTAAAGGAAATAGTTCACCTTCGGAAATTTTTTCAGAGCACGATTGTATTATATTTTTTAATACAGTTTCTTTTTTCTTTTTAAAAATGGTCCTACATCGCGCCAATTCAGGACAGAAGGTCGTAAATTATTAAGTTTATGGTGTGCGTGTGGTGCTTCGGCTTATCTTTATTTTGCAGCGTTTTACCCACCGCGTCAGCTCTAGTATTCCCGCGTCATATTTGTCGCCGGAACATTCCAGAACGTTATTAATTCGTATACTTTCATATTATTAATATGTTATTGGCTAACCAGATTCATCTGCAATTTGTTTTCCGTCTTCATATTTCTCTTGTAACTCATCGTACCTGATTTTCCTATAATCAGTTTCTGTATTCGTAACTTCAATTTATATTTAGAACATAGTCGATTTCAGTCTCGGCAACGTGGCATTCTGCCCACTCTCGCTCTGCTCTCGCGCCAACCGGTTGGTTCATTCGTCGCTCGTCTCAAATATTATTACTTTTCTCTTCAAACTTAACGTAACATATTTATCACCATCTACTTACATTCACACATTATGTAGCTGTCCATTTTTCTGATCTTCGGCATACTGCCTGGGTATTTAGTTGTCGATTCGGTTGTTGTATCATGTACCCGCTGCTCTCGCTCGGGCCTGATTTATTTGGTCTGTTCTTGGGTTTTTGATAACTGCAATTAATACAACTGTGGGTGTGCATCAATTCGGTTTTCTTCCTCCAATGCTTCTCACCCCACAGTTTTGGTGACCCCGACGTGATCATGATTCTGACTATCCTCCAACTTAATTTGAACACGCTTTCTTCAACGGGGCAACAATGTTCATTCCACCTTCGGTCTTGGTGAGATATTTGTTTGCCCTCTGCTATGGTTCGAGTCCTCTTTATAATACAGGTGGCACGCCTTGTCGCCCGCCCCGCCGTCAGCTGACTGATTTCACAGCTGACTGATTCCCGCAGCTGATTCTGTTTCACTGGTTTTGCTCCGTTCTGCTCGGTCGCTCCGATTCCATTGAATGTGTATTGTCTGGTGAATATTTTGTGTGAACATATGATAATTTAACAGTTAAACATTGATATATTATAATATTACTGAACATTTATTTGAATACTTTGTCATTACTATGCCCGACGAACCCAACATTGCAGTTATGGATTCTGTTAGTGAAGCCTCTGTTCATCGTGTCAGTATCAAGCCCCCTGCTTTCATGAAACTGCTGTCCAGGGCTGGTTTGCGGTCATGGACGCCCAATTTCACATTGCCGGAATCACTTTGGAAGCAACCAAGTTCTACCATGTGCTGTCAGCCCTCCCGCCTGACACCATCGCTCACATCCCTCAGGTCACCCTGACTAGCAGGAACTTCCAGGAACTGCAGCAGGTCGTGACCGACATGTATGAGAAAACCAAACCTGAACTGTTTGAGCGTCTTATCAGTAAGACTCGGTTGACGGGACGCCCATCTCTGTTCCTCTGCGAGCTCCGTGAAGTGGCGGACAAGGTTGGTGTCGGAGATGACCTGATTCGTCACAAATTCGTTCAGTCCCTCCCGTCCAGCATCGCTCCGGTGCTGGCCTCGCAGCGCGAGCTCACTCTCTCGCAGTTGGGGAAGCTTGCTGACGAACTGGTCCCTCTTGTCCAGGGGACTCTCACGGCGGTGAACGTTGTTAACGAAGGTGAACCTCAGTGCGGCCCTGGTGCGAGTCAGCACCAGTTTCCCCGCCAGTCTCAGCCCTGTCACACCTGCGAAGCTCCCCAGCGAGGCTTCCCAGCTCATGACTCCCTGCCATGTCACTTCGCTTCTCCACAGTTGAGGCAACAACAGTCGAGCTTCCACAGGTACCCCGCTCAGGTTCGTGAAGCTGGCGCGCCTGGTGCGGTCCAAGGTCTGACACCGTTTCACGAAGGACAGAGACCCAAAGTGTGTCGTGCTCACGTGTTCTTCGGCGCACATGCTCGTACGTGTAAACCATGGTGTCAGTGGCCATCCAGGTCTGCTAACCTCAGAGTGCAGCCCTCGTCGCGCTCGGCCTCACCTGCTCGCGAACCACCCTCACCTCAGGGAAACTAGAGGGGCAGGCCGTTAATGCAGCCCTTGGCCTGCCACTTTTTCGGGTTGCAGCCCAGGCTGGTTCACGGCCACTGAGATTTGTTGTCGACACAGGTGCTGGGGTTTCACTGATCTCACAGGAGTGTGTGAATGGTATCCTGATCCAGCCCACTGCCGTCTCCATCACTACCGCTAGTGGCCAGCAGCTTCGTGTGTACGGAGAGGCTGCTCTTGATGTTGTCCTTCCTGACCTGAGACGCCAGTTCACGTGGACGTTTGTTATCGCTGAGGTGACAGAGCCACTGCTGGGTAACGACTTCCTGTCATACCATTCGTTGATTGTCGACTGTGGTGCACAGGTCCTCCGAGATGCAACCACATCCCTCTCTGTTCTTGGAGTCCAGACGACCGAACCTGCGGTCAACCTGGTGGTCAACGACCTCTCTACTCTTCCCGAGATAGTGCAACCTATCCTGCGTGATCACTCTTCTGTTTTGGAACCGTGCCAACCAGGTAACATGTTCAATGACTCATCTCTCACCTCTACCCACAGCATCGACACTGGTAGCACCCCGCCGACCTTTGCTAGTCCGCGGCGGCTTCCACCTGACAAGCTGCAGGCTGCCAAACAGTCGTTTGATGTTCTGTTGAAGACAGGAGTCATTCGCCCGTCCAGGTCTCCCTGGGCCTCCCCGATCCACTTGGTTCCCAAACGTGACCCCGGTGAGTGGAGAGTCACTGGTGACTATCGTGCTCTGAACGCAGTGACCAGACCAGATCGATATCCTCTCCCCCACATCCAGAGTCTGTCCACCAAACTGCATGGTATGACTTGTTTCAGCAAAGTGGACCTGCTTCGAGCCTACCACCAAATCCCCATGAACCCTGCTGATGTGGAGAAAACCGCAATCACCACGCCTTTTGGGCTGTTCGAGCACGTGTTCATGCCCCTAGGTCTGCGCAATTCTGGCGCCACGTTCCAGCGTGTGATGGATGGAATCTTCAGAGATGTCCCCTGCGTGTTCATCTATCTGGATGACATTCTGGTGTTTTCCGAGAACGAGGCGCAGCACGTCGCTGACCTGCGACTTGTGTTCAGCAAGCTGGCTGAGCACAAACTCCGGATCTCCCTCAACAAGTGTAAGTTCATGCACACGTCACTCGTGTTCCTCGGGCACCAGGTGTCCGAGAGGGGGCTCAGTCCTCCCCAGGCCAGAGTAGCGGAGGTTATTGACCTGCCCAGACCCCCTGACTCAGCGGCTCTGCGCCGCTATCTCGGCCTCCTCGGTTTCTACCGGCGCATGATCCCTCGCTTCGCTGATGTGGTGTACCCCCTCACTGAACTGATTCGTCTGAACCCAAAGAGTAAGGAGCTGCTTTGGGACGAGCAGCAGTCCCAAGCGTTCAGCGACAGTAAGGCAGCGCTGGCCGGGGCCTGTCCGCTGCCTCACCCACTACCACAGTGCCATGAGTATGAGTTGGTGACCGATGCCTCACAGGTCGCTGTCGGAGCCGTCCTTCACCAGATCGTCGATGGAGAGTCGATTCCTGTCGGATTTTTCTCCAGGAAACTCAGCCAGCCACAGCAGAGATACGCGGCCTACGACAGAGAGCTCCTCGCAGCTTACCTGGCCACGTTGCACTTCCGTAACGTCATCGAGGGTCGGCGAGTCACTCTCCTCACCGACCACAAACCCCTCGTGAGTGCGTTTCGCAGTCCACACGTGGCGAAGTCTGATCGCCAGCAGCGCCACTGGTCGGTGATTACCGAGTATGTCATGGATGTGCGGTACATCCGTGGCCGTGATAACGTTGTCGCCGACTGTCTCAGTCGCCCTGTCCTCGCTGTGTCCCTCGACTCTTGTGACCTCCACTTTATCGCAGAACAGCAGGAGCAGGATGAGGAGACCTCCCGTCTGCGAGACTCCCTCGAGCCAGTATCCCTCGCAGATGGTGTGACGGTCCTCTGTGACATGACGACCCCTCAGCCGCGGCCGTTCGTACCTGAGGCGTGCCGCCGCTCAGTCTTCGGCAGGTTCCACAACCTGTCTCACCCCGGTCGTAAAGCCACAACTCGCTTGTTGACTTCTCGGTACTTTTGGCCTTCTATACGCAGGGATATTCATCACTGGGTGCGTGAGTGTCTGTCTTGCCAGGAGGCAAAAGTCCACCGCCACACGAGGTCCGCTCCGGGATCATTTGACGTGCCTTCTGCGCGTTTTGAAACGGTACACATTGATATCGTTGGACCCCTACCCCCGTCTGTACCTCATGGTCAACCGTTCACTTCTCCATTTCGTTATTTGTTAACCTGCATCGATCGTGCCACCCTCTGGGTAGAAGCTACGCCCTTAGTTAGTATTACTGCAGAAAGTGTCGCTTCCGCGTTTTTGGAGACATGGGTCTCGAGATTTGGAGTTCCCCTGTATGTGGTCACTGACAGGGGTGCTCAGTTTGAATTAGTTATTTCAACATTTGTCAGCAATGGTTGGATTTCATCGCTTGCGAACCACATCTTATCACCCTACATGTAACGGCATGGTTGAAAGATTTCATCGTACACTGAAGGCAGCTATTCGTTCTCGCAAACAGGAGTGGCTACGCGCACTGCCTGTCGTTCTGCTTGGCATTCGCGCCATGCCGAACGAGTCTGGTTTTTCCCCTTTCACAGCCGTCACGGGAACACAGCTGCTGTTCCCGCAGTGTTCTGCCGCACGGACAAGCGTCACTTCTGGGAAGAAGTTCATCCGCGAGCTGGCTCACTACATGTCGGAGATTGATTTCGTTTCCCTATCGCGCGGTCATCATCATGCCAGTGTACCATCATCTTTCGTTCCCGCCGACCTGACCACCTGTACTCATGTGTGGTTGCGCGTTGACCGCGTACGCCGCCCCCTGGAGGCCCCTTACCGCGGGCCCCTGAAGGTTGTCCGTCGGACTCAGAAGTTTTTTGTTTGTTTTGGAGCTCCCTTCAGGTGATCACGACACGGTCAGTATTGACCGCCTGAAGCCTGTATGTATGCCCGTGCCCCTTGACCAGGACTGTTCCAGGGGAGCGCAATACCCCGCGACCTCAGTGTCGAGACCTGAGGAGGAGCGAGCGCGCCGGACACCTCCGCCTACTGAGCGCGGGTCTCCGGGCGCTGGGGCGCCCTCTCGCGGCGACCCGCCGCATCTCGCCGCGTCTCCGGCTGCTGGGGCGCCTGACCCACAGCTGCCCTCTCGCGGCGACCTGCCGCATCTCGCCGCGTCTCCGGCTGCTGGGGCGCCTGACCCACAGCTGCCGTGTCACGGCGACCCGCCGCATCTCGCCGCGTCTCCGGCTGCTGGGGCGCCTGACCCACAGCTGCCGTGTCACGGCGACCAGCCGCTGCTGCCGTTGTGTCGCGGCGATCCGCGGCTGCCCAGTGACAGTGATGAGACGACTGACCCAGTGACAGTGACCCCTCCCAGTGGTGATGGTCCGAGTCGACCTGCAGTGCCGGGGCAGTCGCCGGAGCCGGTGGTACGGACGCGCTTCGGCCGCGTCGTGAGATTTCGACGCCGGCCTGACTTCATGTATTATTATTGTGATGTTTTTTTTCTTATGTGTTCTGTACGCTCCGCTCTGGGATGGAAAGTCATGTGGTGCTTCGGCTTATCTTTATTTTGCAGCGTTTTACCCACCGCGTCAGCTCTAGTATTCCCGCGTCATATTTGTCGCCGGAACATTCCAGAACGTTATTAATTCGTATACTTTCATATTATTAATATGTTATTGGTTAACCAGATTCATCTGCAATTTGTTTTCAGTCTTCATATTTCTCTTGTAACTCATCGTACCTGATTTTCCTATAATCAGTTTCTGTATTCGTAACTTCAATTTATATTTAGAACATAGTCGATTTCAGTCTCGGCAACGTTGCATTCTGCCCACTCTCGCTCTGCTCTCGCGCCAACCGGTTGGTTCATTCGTCGCTCGTCTCAAATATTATTACTTTGCTCTTCAAACTTAACGTAACATATTTATCCCCATCTACTTACATTCACACATTATGTAGCTGTCCATTTTTCTGATCTTCGGCATACTGCCTGGGTATTTAGTTGTCGATTCGGTTGTTGTATCATGTACCCGCTGCTCTCGCTCGGGCCTGATTTATTTGTTCTGTTCTTGGGTTTTTGATAACTGCAATTAATACAACTGTGGGTGTGCATCAATTCGGTTTTCTTCCTCCAATGCTTCTCACCCACATGCGTTATTGGTCTGCGCATGCTCAATGGCAGTGCTGGCACTCTCAGACGGTACGGTATATCATATATGCGCCGCATTCCTTCGCCAAAAAGTCAAATATCTTCGGCTGGAGAGTCTTTTCAGCCAAGCAAAGTTGCAGATAAGGATTTCTCAACACGGGCTACAAAACTGCTATTTCAGTTCAAAACCCCATGTTGAAGGTGAACTATTTCCTTTAACGCACTTCAAAACATGCACAAACCAACATGTGTCTCATATGTTCTATAAGTGCATATGCATATACATTATCGAGCAGACATATCATATGTATGCAGCATGGTTCCCAGAAAAGAACACCAGATTCAAGAAATATCTCCACAATGTCCTCCAATAGATCCCAAACAGATCTCATGACAAAATGCAACAGTGGATTTTGAATAGCCGTGACCTGTCCATAGCATGTACCGACGGATTTCAGTTCCAATGGGATCCTGTGATACACATTCAAAGTAGATTTATAATTCCACGGAACCATGGATCCAACAGGATTTAATGTTATAGTTGCGCCGATATTATAACCTTTCTTGACAAAGTATACAGACGGATTTAAAATTTGACCAGATCCGTTCACATACAAAAAAATGACAGAATTCCTAGCATTATGACTTTATCATCGTGGATCTTAACCCGCCATTGACTGGGGGGGGGGGGGGCGTTTAACGCCCCCCCCCCCCCCTGATGAATTTGCGTCATAGGTCAAAAACCAATAGCGCTATCAACGTGAAACTTCGGATACCTTCCTCTAAATCACGTTTACGTCTTCTGTGGAAAAATTAACCAATTTCGTCGAACAAATTTCGAGTTATATCGAATTTAGTGAGGTCACTACACACGAGTTTTACACCAAAATCAGCTAAAATGTAACAGACAGTACAAAATGCCATATTTTAAGCAAAATGCAATCCAAACACGTCGAAAGATAGAAAATGGCAAGGGCTACAACATGGATAGGATTTTTGAAGTTTGGTTTTTGACCCCCAAACAAAGTTTTTTTTTGGGAGAATGCCCACAAAATCAAATTTGCAAAAATATTAAAGAAGCCGGAATACATGTCAGAGAACCACATATGGGAAACTACCATACCAAATTTCAGAATGATATCACCATTTTTGACAGACTTATGGTATCTAAAGTATGGGTAACTCATGTCATATTTAAAAAATTGGCTTTTATTGACCAGATACAGATAAATAAATGGCACCACTGTAATTCTAAGACCAAACTGCTCTAGAAACATGCCTTTTTATGTATATTTATCAATAAAAAAATTGCCCTTCAGTGCTTGACCTGAACTGACCTTGACCTGAACTTGACATCAACTTCAAGTAAATGAAGTCAGGTGGTAAAATGACTATCACCATCTAAGTATACGTGGAAAATAGCTCATAAAACATGTGTTGCGTGACTCTCGTAGATATGTTTAGCATAGTGATCTTTTGTGACCTGACCTTGACCGTAGCCAACAATTTCACTTTAGCTCATGCGGGATTTGTATAATACCTTTGGCAGCACTTTGGGTGATCATGGTCGTAATCGAAGGCTTCGGATGGAAAGTATGGCCCATAAACTCAAATACGTCGATTTTGACCTTTGACCTGACCGTGACCTGACATGTGACCTCACTTTGACATTGTTTAGTATGCTTTAGATTCATCTAATTGAGAGCTTTCGATTGCCGCCTTGGGAGTCTCTCTGCGATCATTGGTTCGGAAGATAACCAGGGGGCGTTTAATGCCCCCCCCCCCCCCCCCAATGGGGGGGGGGGGGGGCGTTCTGCTGAGAGCCTGAGACCCCAGTCAAGGCCGGGTTAATGATGGATCCTGCGGATCTCTCGACAAAATATGGAAAGCGGAGCTGAAATCTCGTACATAAAAGAGTGCTTAAGATTTTAGACCCCAATACATCTCTCAACACATTTGAAAGCGGATCCAAAAGCTCAGTGGATCCGGGATCCAGATCATAGGAATCAGATCCCTTGATGTGTTCATGGGATTCCCGATTCACGCACATGTCGACGAGATATTTTGCAATGTATGAAGATTAAAAATTAAGAACAGAAAATTATATTACATGAAACAAGAGTGTACAGATACACAAAGTAAACTCGAGTGAAGATTCAATTTACTTTAAATATTTAACATTGCTTCCGTACATAGTGCAATCCTGCCGTACATATTCCTGCCGCGTACAACATTCCAAAGAGTATTAACACTTCTACGCCCAGCTTTCATGCATCCTTCGACACCCCCCGATACTTACCCCTGAGGAACGCCGCCTCGATTGCATCACTATCTGCCTTACAGAACGGCTGCCAGTCTCGCTGCTTCTTCTTCTTCTTACTCTGAGCTCTCTCCAGGACTCCTCCGAACCAGTCGGTGAGCCAGTCCAGCTCCGTCCAGTCCTCGTGCCATGTCCTGGTCTCCGACACGCCCTCTTCCTCCTCCCCCTCCTCCCGGGAGCGGGGGGAGCGGGAGGTCCTCCTCACGTCCTCCTGGGACACGTCCTCCCGCGAGACCGACTCACCCGCCTTATCCTCGCGCTCGAGGACGGCCGAGTCGGCGCGCGAGAAGGGCTGCCAGTTGGGCGACTCGCTGGGCCGCCCGGCCTCCTGCTGCTGCTTCTGCTGTTCCTCAGACTCCGAGCCCGCCGCCTTGGCGTAGAACCAGTGGAAGACGAGGGGGCTCACGGGCGCTGGCGCCGGAGACATCTCGTAACCCTGCCAAGACGGAGACGGACGGGAGGTCAGCGACAGGCAGACAGACAAACTACTGAGGTGGTGTCAGCTGACTGCTGAATCAGCACTAAATAGCAGCCTGAGGTGGTGTCAGCTGACTGCTGAATCAACATTAAATAGCAGCCTGAGGTGGTGTCAGCTGACTGCTGAATCAACACTAAATAGCAGCCTGAGGTGGTGTCAGCTGACTGCTGAATCAGCACTAAATAGCAGCCTGAGGTGGTGTCAGCTGACTGCTGAATCAGCACTAAATAGCAGCCTGAGGTGGTGTCAGCTGACTGCTAAATCAGCACTAAATAGCAGCCTGAGGTGGTGTCAGCTGACTGCTGAATCAGCACTAAATAGCAGCCTGAGGTGGTGTCAGCTGACTGCTGAATCAGCACTAAATAGCAGCCGTGGATGTCAGTAGAGTCGGAACCAAAAACAAGTCACAACTGTCGGCGAAACCAGGGGCGTCGCCACGATTTCAAAACTACTAGGGACACATTGATTCCTACCCGAGGCCACTTTCACCTCTGGGGGGGGGGGGGGGGGGGGGGGGGCTGCGGTCGGAAATATTTATAACTAAATTCTTTCCATGCAACGCTCATAGGCGTAATGTTAATGAGCTCAGCAGAATCAAATTGTATCTAGTCTTAACTGAATCGCTCAGTATACGGACATTGGTCGAGTTTTTTGCTTACTTTTTTGCACTTACAAAAACAACATCTGGAAATTTCCTTCTTAGGATGCCCAAAAACGCTCCAAAAATACATTTTAAGCGTGCATTAGACTTGTCTTGGGGGGGGGGGCAAAACATAGTTTGGCCCCCCTTTGACCGTCTTGGGGGGTGGGGGGGGGGGGGGCATGGCCTCGTTTGCCCCCCCCCCCCTGGATCCGCCTATGCGACCACGTACGGCCAAATCTGTGCCTTCAAGGGCGTCGCCACTCGCCTCGGTCTCAACGTTACTTGGACAGATTCAAGTACATGTGTACTTCAACTTTTGATGATGTTGAGGTTATCTATCTGAAAGTTACTAGGGACATGTCCCGTGTCCCCAGCATGACCCCAGCAAAGGCAGTTTCGAATTTTACTAGGGACAGTCCTTAGTAGATTTTGAGGATTTGAAAATTACTAGGGACAATGTCCCTAGTGTCCCTAGTGGTGGCGACGCACATGGTCGAAACGACACAACTTTGGGAGTGGGTATGTCCAAAGAGTCCATGAGTTCATGAGTTAGTGGGTTGCGTATAGTGAGCTTCAGCAAACATCGTCAGATGTCTTGCATCAATTGTTATAGACAGTGCCAATTTATCCACAAAGTTTCTCAGTTTGTCGATTTTATTACAAGAACATGTCATCTCACCTCCACGAGAACCGAGGCAGATGTCAAACCATCCTCACTGAACGGCTCGCACTATCACACACGCACGCCCGACCGACCGCACAGTGCACGCCCGCCCGAACGATCGCACGCACGACAACACGCACACCGACCTAACCGGTCACTCTGGCCGACCGACTCCTCTAGCCACTGTGATCTGGTCTGAGGCAATGGATGCGAGGCAAGTCCGATGGCGCCACGTTATCAGTGCACACCCGCGGGCAGCCAGGTCACCCTCTTACGCTTAGACGCCATGCACCACACACAGACAGACACACGGGGTCACAGCGACCTGAACCCTCCCCGGTCCACACCTCGGCCCGGTCCTCCGGCCGCCGACGGCAACAGGCAGGACGAGTCGCGACACGACCAGCAAAAACCGGCAGATAAACTACCATCGTAGATAAATAACACTTTTTACGACACTGTACACAACACACTTCGGAGAAACGCCAAGGAGGTTGCTCATCCCGTTGGAGGTTGACTCATCCCGTCCATAACGTTCATGGCCCCACAATGCCCAGCTATCAGTGACGGTGTCCGGACACATTGGCGAATGTTATTTTGCCGAATGTCATTTTGGCGAATGCATATGGTCGAAGGACACTTTGACGACATGTCTTTTTGTCAAAATGTGAATATAACGAAAGCAAAATGGCGAATGCCTTTTTGTCGAAATGCCTTTTTGCCGACGTGTCAACATGTCGAAATGTTTTTTGCCGACATGTCATTTTGTCGAAATGTCATTTTGGCGACATGTGGAAAAATCGAAATGCTTTTTGCCGAATGACATTTTGTCGACATGTGAAAAGGTCGAAATGTTTTTTTGCCGAAATGTAATTTTGTCGACATGGGAAAAAGTCGAAATGTCTTTTTACCGAATGTCATTTTGCCGACATGTGAAAAGATCGAAATGTCTTTTTACCGAAATGTCATTTTGTCGACATGTGAAAAAGCCGAAATATCATTTTGCCGAATGTTACTTTGTCGACGTGTGAAAAGGTCGAAATGCCTTTTTTGCCAAGCACATCCTGCTCCACTGCCCCTCCCTTGCTGCCGTGGTTTTGCACCATCCACCAGGGCAGGAACGTAGCCAAGGGGAGAGAGGCGGTAGGTGATTTTTAGAGGTCCGCACCATAAGCAGTGTGACGCATTGATGAGAATGAACATCTAGGGCATAAGACTCAAAATTTTCGCGCCGGTCCGCGGCGCAATTTGTTTAAGGGTTCCAGGTTTTGAACTTTAAATAATATTCCAAGTTGGTATAGCTGATTCCAAATTGGTGTCGCTGGTTCCAAAGTTGATATGGCAGTTTGCTAACAGAGTGGGGACGACAAGATATACATGAGATGCAGCGCCCGAGTGCGTCTGAGTTGCAAAGGGCTTTGCGTGTATGCTCGCGGGGTCTTTGTGGAGAGCAAGGGTCACAATCACGCCCCCAGCAGGGCTGCAATGGAGCAGTCTGCCGCACGCGCGGAAATGAAGGAGCGCGCCGAGACGAAGGCTGAAAGCGTCACGCGCACAAATAATATTGACAAATGACAATTGCTGCGCATGACACCAAAGGCATTCGGCATTCGGGAAAAACAAATTTCGAACATTTCACATGTCGATAAAATGGCATTCGGCAAAAAGTCATTTCGACTTTTTCACATGTCGACAAAATAACATTTCGGCAAAAAAGCGTTTCGACCTTTTCACACGTCGACAAAGTAACATTCGACAAAATGACATTTCGGCAAAAAGACATTTCGATCTTTTGACATCTCGGCAAAATGACATTCGGCAAAAAGACATTTCGACTTTTTCACATGTCGGAAAAATCACATTTCGGCAAAAAGACATTTCGATCTTTTGACATGTCGGCAAAATGGCATTCGGCAAAAGGACATTTCGACTTTTTCACATTTCGGCAAACCACATTTCGACCTTTTGACATGTCGACAAAAAGACATTTCGACAAAATGACATGTCGGCAAAAAGACATTTCGACAAAAAAGCATTCGCCATTTTGCTTTCGGCATATTCACATGTCGTCAAAACGACATTTCGTCAAAGTGTCCTTCGACAATATGCATTCGCCAAATTGACATTCGCCAAATTGACATCGCCAAATTGACATCGCCAAAATGACATTCGCCAATGTGTCCTGTAACCTAATGCCCAGCTATCAGTGACAGTAGCGATACATGTATCCGACGACGAGGGAGGACCGGCTTCGCATGTCGCAAACAAGCGAATTTCATCAGCAGTATGTTTCACCATCGAAACGAAGCGACCGAGTGACTTACATCATCCACGACAAGGCACGACGCAATACACACACACACACATAAACGTTGTTGTTTTCGATGGCCAGTGCATAGCGTTAACCCGAGCCCCGCTGGTGGTGGGGGTGGGGGGGGGGGGGGGGAAGGGGCAAAATCAGTCTCCCCTCTCACCAAATGTCAAAAATGTCCTCTCACCAAATTTCAGTGAAATTGATGTGGTACTTCGGGAGATAATGACGTTTTAATGATGTCATGTCATGTCATTTTTTGGTGGAAAAACGATGTTTGCAAAATCGTAGAAAATCGAGTTTTGATGAAAATTACCAATAAAAACGTCAAAAAAGAAAGGAAATGACATTCTCTTCCAAATGGTTATCTCAGATTTGCGAAATTTGGGGTTTTTGATCCCCAAAAATTCAAAAACGTATTTTTCAAAGAATGTTTTTTTAAACATTGAAACAATTCTAAAAAAAAACACTCATGACGTAATTTTTTGAAGTTACGTTTTTTTTTTTTTTGGGTGACCAGACAGACAAATAAATACCAGTAAGGCGCCATAGTTGGCGATGAACGAGCGAGCGCAAACGAAATGTATGGTGAATTTCAACTCGATCGGGCAAGTAGTTTCTGAGATACAAAGAAGGGCGAGCACGTGCGCACGTGCAGAGGCTGGAGGTACCCCACCCCTGACTTGTGGAAAGACGGCGGCTGATAGGCCCCTAACCACACATCAAATTAGAACACAATCGGCTCAGCCGTTCCTGAGATACAGAACAGGGGTGTGCACGTGCGCACGTGCAGAGGCACCTCACCCCTGACTTGTGGGAAACTGGCGGCTGAGAGGTCCCTAACCACACACACCAAATTTGAACTAAATCGACTCAGCCGTTGCAGAGATATAGAATAGGGGTGTGCACTTGCGCACGTGCAGTCACACCACCCCCGAGCTGTGTGGAAGTGGCGGCTGAGGGGTCCCTAACCACACACCAAATTTGCGCATAATCTGCCCAGCCGTTGAGGAGTTATTGCGAGAAAACACTTTTCAACACCCCTCACGCGGCACGCGGCACGCGCAGTGGTAGTCACCCACATGAGTCGGCACTGGTCTCAAATAGGGTAGGTTAGATGGGGCTGCTCAGCAAAGAAGCTCGCTTGTCAATCGGACGTGCGGCTGCAGAGATATGAGCTTCTCAAAAGCGTCGCCACGGGTCGGGCCGGGCCGCTCATATTCAGATTTTTCCCATATACCAGTAAGGCGCCGTATTCGGCGATGAACGAGCGAGCGCGAAGGAAATGTATGGTGAATTTCAACTCGATAGGACAAGTAGTTTCTGAGATACAAAAAAAAAGGTGCGCACGTGCGCACGTGCAGAGGCTGTGGGAAACCCCTGACTTGTGGGAAAGAGGCGGCTGAGAGGTCCCTAACCACACACTGAATTTGAACACAATCGGCTCAGCCGTTGCAGAATTTTTGCGAGAAACACTTCTCAACACCCCCTCACGCGGCACGCGCCACGCGCAGTGGTAGTCACCCACATGAGTGAACACCGGTCTCAAACAGGGTAGGTTGGATGGGGCTGCTAAGCAAAGAAGTCCGCTTGTCAATCGGACGTGTGGTTGCAGAGATATAAGCCTCTCAAAATCGCCACGTGTCGGGTTGGATCGGGTCGGGTCGGGTCGGGTCGGGTCGGGTTGGGTCGGGTCGGGTCGGGTCGGGTCGGGTCGGGTCTGGTCGGGTCTGGTCGGGCCGGGCCGGGCCGGGCCGGGCCGGGCCGGGCCGAGTCGGGCCGCTCATATTCGAATTTGTCCCATATACCACGGAAGGACGCTGTATTTCTGAGACAAGGCTGGTCTAGAAACATGCCTTTTGTATTTATATTAATCAATTTCAAATGTTGTCCTTATTGTGACCTGACCTTGACCTCAGGGTCATTATATGGGGTCATGTTGTGAAAATGGCTGCTACTATCGAATTATACGTGTAAAATAACCCATACAACATGTGTCGTATGGCTTTCGTAGATCTGTGACCTTTTGTGACCTGACCATGACCTTGACCTTTGCTTACAATTTCACTGTTGCTTATGCGGAAGATGCACTATACCTTTGAGAGCACTTTGTGCGATAATAGTCGCAATCTAAAGCTTTGGATGGAAAGTAGGTATGGCCCAAAAACCCAAATACCTCAATTTTGACATTTGACCTGACCGTGACCTGAGATGTGACCTTATTCTGAAAATTTCGCGTATGATTTGGATGCGTCTCATTGAGCGCTTTTGAGTGCTGCCTTGTGCGTCTCGCTGTGGTTATTAGTTCGGAAGATAACGAGGGGGAGAATCTGCCCCCGCGGGGCGCGTTCGGTTGGAGACCCCAGCGGGGCGCGGGTTAACGTTAAACGACCGTATCAAGGGTGCTACATTCGTCGTCATAGGTGAAAACTTACCACATGGCAAACAAATAAATGTAAATGCAAATACATAATAAAAAGACGCCAAATTGTCGGAGCGCCCCAAAAACACCGATCGTCATAAATGACGTAAATAAAACTAAAGAACGTACCTACAGAAAATGAGAAATGCTTTAGTATTTTGAACGGAAAAGTGTTTACCATGTAAAATAAACGAACGATGGTCGCTGTCACCTGTTAGGGTAAACTGGCTGTATTGTATGGATTCCGCTCATTCCAGCAGGCCAGTTCAGGGGTCAAAGGTCACATTCCGCCGGCGATACCTTGCCACCATTCCACCGACCACCGACTGACGCTCAACGATAAACGCACTTTTTTAAAGCAGCATCCCAGAGCGCAGCGCCCCGCCGCAAAGCACCAAAATTGTGGTCCTTGTCTCCGCAGTCACCCCATGGCCATAGGCCCAGCACGGCGCCGTGCAGAGACTGTACCACTGATGTTTTGACATTCGCATTGTGATGGGTGAGCGAATTAACCAGCTCAGCCAGATTTGAGCATTTTTCAGGATTCGAAAACTGAAATGTCAGAAACCGGTCGAGAATAGTGAAGATACAAAGCGATTGGAGTGTGTTCAGCGAGTTAAGCGCGGTAACATGTACGGTTTGTTACATGTACGCCAGATTCTCAAAAGAATGGACTTGTCAGTTTATCAGATGAGCTTAATAAACCTTCGCTTCCTATGCTGTAGTTTATATCTAATCGACTTCCACTGGAAGAATGTATACGACAAACAATGAGAAACCAGCAAAACTACCCAAAATGTACATGAGAAAATCAGTTTAAAAATGCAACACAAAATAGGTACTTTTGGACATGCGTTTGCAACTTGTGGTACATTTTCAACAGAAGAAACACTATACGCAGCCAACATATTAAGGAAATATGATTGCATATTTATATATAAATATTAAAGCCAATTGCAAAATGTAATCGTCCAATTCCACCACAACGGTAGCAGCCTGCAGGATGCAGGTCCTTTGAATACTAGCCAGAGAGGAACACAACAGGATAGAAGGAATAGGAATACAGAGGGGAATAAGAGAGCCGTTAGTACTCACCAGTTCTTACACAGGCGGCGAGCACGGGAGTCGAGGGAAGCCCTGAACACTGGCCAGCGAGGAACACAGTCGAAGGTGCTCACCAGTTCTTACACAGACGGCGAGCACGGGAGCCGAGAGCGAGCGAGACCGACAACACAGACGGCACAAGAGCGACTACTGCGACCCGAGACTGGATGGGCCAACTCTTCAACTGGGGTCACAAGATAACGACATAGAGGGTCGTGTTATCTCACATGAAGGGGTGTGGTATCTGCTATCTCCCCCGAAATGTACGCCTGGGGCTCCCCTCAGTTATTTCGAAAGCGTGTGAAGAAATATGATAACGAGTCTGGAAGAACTAGTGATAAGTCTTGGGGCGAGAGCCATCTATTTCTGATGCAACTGTACCTATACAGCAGCTCTCGAGGATGAGTCGCTGTCAAACTCATTGACCGGTTTGTTCGGTAAAATATTCAACTTCATCATAGAGTATAAGCGCGTTCCTCCACAGCTTCATTAAGCACAGCAAGAAATCGTCACTTCAATGCAGTGTTATCAAATAACCATAGATCAATGAACAATTCTGTCTTTCTTCTTCGCAAATTTAAACAGTCTTAAATGGACCACGAAGGCACCGCCGTAAGTTGCTAACTAAAGCGAGGAAATTTATCAACGGCGTTTTGAAAAGACAATGACATAAAATGTTGTACAAAATATCTAGGGCTCCACCCTAATGACGTTACCGTGAAGTATGACATTGAGAAAGGAAAATAAATGCAAAAGACGATGAACATTTCATCACAAGAACGTATCGACCACAAAAATCCTTAAACTCTTTTTTTTTTAAATGTTTACTCCCTTGACAAAAATCACTTATTTCCCACAAACAGCGACCGAGCACGCCTGAAAGGGGTTTGCCATCCTCCATATTAGCCAGAGTTTCTATTTGCAAAATGGCTCATTTTACACCCGTGTCGTCATTAAATGACGCCCTTAGAATGTCCAGCCCAGGGCTAATGACTGTTTGAATGTTTGAGATCGACGAGAAGACATCCTCGTGTATCAAAGGCGGATCTAGCCGTTTTTGTTTTTGTTTGGGGGGGGGGGCAAATCCAGTGGTGTATTTTACAACAAAAAACTTGTTGACGGGGGGGGGGGGGGGGTAGAGCGTGCCGTCAACCACTGTACGCCAGGCCTGGGGGGGGGGGGGGGGGCAATCATAGTTTCAGGACCTTTGGGGGAATATGACCCCTTTGCCCCCCCCCCCTGGATCCGCCCCTGGTTTCTGTCGATGTGGCTGCTTTTTGCAGAGCGTTGGCTGATGTAATTGAAAGAATACTAACAAACAGAGAATTGAGTTGCTAATTGGCATGCGTTGCTGATAACATTTTTGAGAAATATGGATGAACCCAGTTATTTTTTCACGAAGCATGCTCAAGCGAATATTACCTAATTACCCATTGCTACCTTATACCAATGTTACCTAATACCGTTTGTACGTGCTTTCCGAATATGCTGGCAAAGTAAAAATGGCTGCCGTTCTCCTAGTACTTATTTAAGCGTCAACACCTGTTTTAAACGTAATGATGCAGCTATAGCTAATGCCTTTATGCAACCTGTTAAAATAGTATGTAATATGTCCCTGTCCCTGTCCTCTAACGAATGGTAATCTGTCTTGGTGATCCCTTATTTGCATATGTCGCTAATTATAACATAATGGTAAACGATTGTTTATGACAGGGACAAAAAGAATGACCGAATGACCGTCACCGATAAGTATCGCGGCATAACACAATACTACACAAAATGACGAAGGACGGCTGTAACCGACTCTTGCATAACTACACAAAAGCTATATGAAAAGGATGTGACTAAACATTATTCTCGCCGGATCCAACTGGAGAATAACAGCCACCTCGAATTGCGCGGCCAATAAGTCATTAAAGGGATTATACGGGTTTTTCCCAGAATAATTGAGTTACATAGTAAAACTTACTTATAAAGGTGGTAGAAGTCCCACAGTAGCCACATTTTTCTGGAAATGACCTCTTCTGCACGTAAGGACATTCCAAAGTGCGCGGTGATGCCACCGCGTATTTTCTGCAGGACCGGCTGAGGCAGAGCCAGTCATCTCTTTTATGCTAATAAAAACACCTCACTTATGGCATATTTCCGGTAAAATAAGCAATATTTGAAAGAAAATAAACTTGTTTTGTTCCAACGACAGCAGCAGTTGCCTAGTTTTCCCATAAAATTCTATATTTTCATGAATTTTCATGCCAAAAAATTAATACGCCACCACCAAATTCTCAACGCTAAAGGCCGGATAAGAAAACCACAAAAACACAAAACCTCAACGAACAGTGTGTAGTAATACAAAGTCCCGTCAGTTTTGAATTGCATAATAATTTTGTGATCCAGTGTAGGACTTGCAGATAATTAAAAACTCTAAAATTGATCTTAAGATAAAAGTGGTGGACAGTAGTGCCGATCAAGTACTCGTTATCTGATACTAGTCTCGAAAAACGCCCAAGTTTTAAGCTGATAATTGCTGAAATAATGGACTAAATGAGCATTGAGGTTCCTGCTATATGTCTTGAGCGTGTTTACAGCTCATACAACTGCACAAGAGTGCATTTACTTTCAGGACGGAAACCCGTATAATCCCTTTAAGTAAAAACAGATTAGGTCTTGAATATCGCGTTAACAACCATAAGCAGACAATTACGCTGACATTTGTCATTTTGATTGTTTGCTCTTCCCTTCTCCTTCAGTAAAGCAATAAGCTTTGTTTTATTAACCTTCAGATAAACCTTTGCTTCATCCCGTCGTCCAGAGTCGTCTTCGGAATCAGAAGAAAAATTATGAACTAGCCCCATTTCTATTTTATCAAGAGAACACTATCTACCGTAGTCTCGGGGCGGTATTTCTCGAAAACTGAGCGCAATGTGATCAGGAGCAGTGACCAATCAGCGACGCCCTTACTCGTCGCTGATTGGTTGACGCTCCCAATCGTGTTGTACGCATGTCATAAAACACTCCATTCTAGTCAGCTGACGGTGCGTGACTGCTAACAAAGCTGACTGCGCCCGCCTGGGTCTAATGACTAATAATGTATCTTCCTGCAGTGCATAAAACCCCAGACGTGGTCGTTAACGCTGCCTCGCCGGGAGCGATCAAAGCGCCGAAAGCAGCGATCAAAGCCACTGACTCTGACGGTGTTGGCATCGGGATTATCAGGCTGTGTTTTGATGCCATTGGTCACGTCCTTCTCTATCTTGTCAACACCTGTCTCACAACCTGTGAATTTCCCGCGTCCTGGAAGCACTCCACCGTTCACCCTATCCACAAATCCGGCAGCCTATCCGAAGCATCCAACTTTCGTCCCATCTCCATCGTCCCTGCCTTCCCCAAGCTTGTGGAGAAAGTTGCTCAGCAGCAGCTATACTCCTACATGTCCGAAAATCATCTTTTCTCCTCTTCCCAGCACGGTTTCCGCTCCAGCCTATCCACAGAAACTGCGCTAGTTACCGTATCCGACCACATCCTTTCTGCTACCGACCGCCAGGAACTCACGTTTCTCTGTCTTCTCGACCTTTCCAAATGCTTTGACGTCATCGACCACTCAAAGCTTCTTTCCAAACTTCAAGCCTATTGTATCGATCCGACCTGGTTTTCCTATTACCTCCGTGGCCATACTCAATCTGTTTGTACAACTGGTGGGCGGGGAAACCGACTCCTTTCCAGTCCTCTCCCCAATCCTATGGGTGTTTTCCAAGGTTCCTCACTTGGCCCGCTCCTTTTCCAGATTTTCGCCAACGACCTCCCCCTCTTTGCCCCTGAGGCGCACGTGGTGCAGTACGCTGACGATACCCAAATTCTACTCTCTGGCAAAAAAGACTCCCTCCCTCACTTATTGCTACCATGGAACAGGTTTTAAACTCGGGCCCTACGGTGAGGAACCTTGGCGTGGTGTTCGACAAGCACCTCACCTGGGACTCGCACATGTCTGCGCCTCCAAAAGATCCTCAATTT
This sequence comes from Chirona hameri, assembly GCA_036785665.1. Lineage (NCBI taxonomy): Eukaryota > Metazoa > Arthropoda > Thecostraca > Balanomorpha > Balanidae > Chirona > Chirona hameri. Next base: position 568,540 of record JAXIVJ010000034.1, read on the forward strand.
TGCGCTGCGCGTTGTCTCTGGCCGACGCAAATTCGACCACATATCGGACGTGCGAGACGAACTGGGCTGGCCTACCGCCCGCCAGTTGTACGAACTTCACTCATTAAATTTTCTACACAAAATTCGCTGCACCGGGGAGCCAGTGGCTCTTTCCTCTCAGCTTCAGGTCAATTCTGCTCTTCGCTCTCGAACCACCCGGCAGGACGCAGATCTGGCTCTCCCGCGCGCGAGAACCGAAGCAGGCAAGCGGCGCCTTCTTTTTTTGTACGGCGCAGGTATATAACCGCCTCCCGCTGGAGATTCGCGATTTATCCCTGGGGGCTTCTAAGCGTGCAGTGTCCGAACTTTTAGTTGTGTGAAGCGAGGAAAATGAGTGTGTGACTGCGTGGGTGTGTGTGCGTGTGTTTTATTTTCTATAGCTCGTGTGCACTTTTATATTCATCTGATCTTATTGTGTGTTGTATACCGAGTGTCTTTTAACATGTCTCTCTTATTAACCCTGACCCGACACTCGGAATAGCCATTTGAAAATGGAGAGTGTTCACGAAAATGTAGCATCCTTCTTATCAGTCAGATGCTATTGTGATTTTCTCATAAACGCCTTCGTGCTCCATCCGGTCCCTATACAGATCGGGTGAATAGAGGCGTCTCATTGCGCCTGTAAATAGCATTTAGCAATCCGTTGTTATAAGTCGGGATTGCTCGAGGTTCTCCGCGGGGGAAATCCGTATTACCATATGCCGAGATATCCTTTCAACATTAGCACGTGCTTTTGGGAAATGCTTTCCGCCCGCTGCGGCTAGTGTTGAAGGTATCTGGGAAACGATTTGGCCCGGGGCATTTTTAGTTTCCCAGACAATTATTTAACAGAATATTCAGAGCGGAAATGCCAAAATCACACATACATATTTGCTATATTTATGATTACTGGATTTGTCGAATAAACCCTGTGAATCGCCTTCAAACATTGTTGCACTGTGACATACGTAATTATTTATTGTATTAAATACAACACACATACATATTGATGCGCAATGCGCATATTATTCGGATATCTGACGCCAATAGCATACGGCAAAACGAAATCGTGTGCAGATAATTCATAGCACTGCGTAATCATACTTGTCTACTGATTTTATTAGGGGCACAGTTTGTGATTCTTTTGGAAGTGGTTGGCGACTGAAAGCATGCAATGAAATGTGATCGCTTCATAGTGCCCGATATTACCCTTCCTTGCTTCAATCGATAGAAGGGCACACGAGTAAGGTGAGTTTCATTTTGCACCACTCCAGAAGATTGACACTGTCCTGTTCTTTGCAGTGTTCTTGAAGTAGTTTGATCCGTTGCTCTATTATTTTTCCTCGCAGTAGAGTATCTGAATCGCGACTGGATTCTATTAGCTTTCTTCTTCTCTCTTATTGTGTTTCTCTTTTCTTGGAGGTCTTGATTATTGGACATTAGGAAACCCAAATGCAGAGAAAAAGGCATTTATATACGAATGTCACAGTGCGTACCTAATAGGCTGATTAAATACTTGAAGCTCAATAGATCTTATCTGTAAAAGACAGACTTGTCAATGATTCAATGTGAATCGACTACTTTTGATTGAATCATTCTTATTTCAAATGAATGACTCATGAATCGATTCACCTCATGCGCAAACCTGTTGTGAGTCACTGATTGAATCATTCATACAGAGAAAATAGGCTGATTGAATCATTCATTGCTCAAAGAATCATTCTTTTTTGGTCGAACAGCATAAACTGTCCACAAAATATGCCAGCGGCTCAGCATTCATCTGTGCTCTGTGGACAAACCAGGCACTTAGTGGCCAATTATATGAGATCTGTGTCCTGAGCTGTAGCCTGTAATTCATCTATGCGTAAAGAAAGCGAGGCTTTGTGTCCAACTCCAGTGGGCACAAAGCCACTGTTCAATCAGCCCTAACTAGGTGAATACCTTGGAACTGGTAGGGTTAGGGGTAGGTACCTAAATACTTAGAGAAGGCAACTAACTCATACTTTGGTTCATAAACCACACAGTACACGCACACCTTTTTCACACGAAAAATTATCAAAAGGTACCCACCTTTTCCTAATTTCTAGGCTATACCATATCAAAAACTAAATCATAAACAAACATTTGCATGACCTCCGCATGTCCCAAATATCACTGTCGCATCGGCGCCGCTTTATTCCACATCATGCTTTATAAAAAATAATACCTAATGCAAAATCAAAATAAATGTTCTATTCGCTTAATAAAGTGAAACGTAAAGTCATTAATGCTTTTGGAACTTGGAATTTGCAATTATAATAAATATTATAAATATCATTTTATAATCAAAATAAACAACACGCGTGTCCAATTGGCTCACATTCACATTCACATTCGGACATACATTCGCCGACTATTTGGATTGGCTTCAAAATTGGTACACAGATAGATCACGACCTAGTGATCATTCTGGTAAAATCTTAGAGTCGCACATTTCAAATCAAAGGAGTTAGAGCAGGTCATATGTTTAAGGTCAAACAGCAGACTATTCTGATGTGCATGAAAACTGGCACACAGGTAGAGCATGACCTCCCTATCACGCTCATACAATCTTAAGAGTCGCACATTCAAAATAAAAGGAATTAGACAAAGGAGTCGACACTTCCCTGTAATGTTGAGTGATTGAATCAAGATTGAATAATTCATTATGGTAATGTTGAGTGACTGAATCATGATTGAATAATTCATTATGGTAATGTTGAGTGATTGAATCATGATTGAATCATTCATTATGGTAATGTTGAGTGATTGAATCATGATTGAATCATTCATTATGGTAATGTTGAGTGATTGAATCATGATTGAATCATTCATTATGGTCCGTGAATCACTGTGAATCGACTCATGACAAATATGAATCATTGACAAGTCTGGTAAAAGAACACAGTACAGCAATGGCATATAGTAAAATAAATACCTCCCTTGGGCCGGCAGTTTGTTTAAATCCTCGGTCATCCTGAAAAATTTGTACTCGCCCTACGGGCTCGTGTAAAAATTTGTCAGGCTGACCTCGGACTTAACAAACTTTTCCCCGACCCCGGGAGGTATTATATAATACTTTCTGTAGAAAATTCCCCCCCCCCCAATAAGAGAGGAAACCACCCTACCCGCCTGGCAGATGTGTTTCGACGGATCACGGAAATCCCTGTCTCACCCAGTTGCATATGTTCTGTTTCGCTTTGTTATTATCTGGCAAAGTTGTATCCTATGCAAAATCACGAACATTTATTTCGTTTAAAAAAATGAATATCAAATAGAGGACAAGTGATTGAACCAAATCCCACCTCTATACTACGGAGCATTTCTTTGAAATAATTTAACTCACAAAAACTCCTATTGTACGAATTCTTAACGGAAATGAGCAAGGGCGGATCTAGAAGTTTTTTTTTGGGGGGGGGGGAGGAGGGGGCAAATCCAGTGGCGTACCAAAAAGTTGTTAAGGCAGGCTGCCAGCCGTCAGCGAAAAGTTGTTGACCGGGGGGGGGGGGGGGGGAAGGTAGAGCGCGTCGCCAGCCCGTCAGCAACTGTATAGCATGTATTAGACTTCACGTCTTGGGGGGGGGGGGGCATGGCCCCGTTGCCAACCCCCCCCTGGATCCGCCTTTGTCGTGTATATGCAGACCTTGTGCCGTGTATATGCAGACCTTGTAGTAACTGCGAGGATTTCCAAACTATGAGCAATGTCGTCTCTAAACCCACGAATATTAGCTCGACCAATGGATGCTCTTGATCCTGATGTTTGCAAGTTTGTGAGATGGAAAGAATCTTAAAAACAGTGAAGAAAACCAGAGTTAAAACTGCGTCTTTAGTCTGTGTTGGAATAAAGCCTTTGTTCAACACATGCAATTTTTCACTTAAAGGGTCACATTGAAAGTTGTCTTGAAATTTGGCTATACGGTGTATTTTGAGCTAAAAAAACGAATATGGCATTTGTTTGGACGATAGATGGATATCGGTCGAAAAAATGGGCATGTTTCTCTTTTTTTTTCTTTTTTTGGCTATACGGTGTATTTTGAGCTAAAAAAAACGAATATGGCATTTGTTTGGACGATAGATGGATATCGGTCGAAAAAATGGGCATGTTTCTCTTTTCTCCTTCATGGCCATAAAAAAACTGCATGACAATTATGACATGCATATGGTAGCTTGGATATGTAAAACTATTATGTGTATGTAACGCTAAACTATTGCACATAATAACGACGGACTTTAGGCATATATACGCAGGCTGCTTGTAACGTAAACCACCGTTGAGAGGACCCGCAACAGTGCCTTCTAAAAGGGGCCCACTAGTCCTGTGTCGAAATTACTTAGCGTAGCGAGGTAATTATTTCACCACAACCCATTTTTCGATCTGCTCTACAAATCTGCTATCTCAGTTCAAAACCCCATGTTAAAGGTGAACTATTCCCTTTAAACAAGAAGTGTGGGCCCCGATGCAAGTTTCTTATGAAGTTAGTCAGAATCTTTTGATGGAATGGATTTCCGAGATCAGGTCACACACCAAGCCGAGCTTGTTGCGCGGGCCCTGATTCCAGCATCCCATCTTACAATTCCTGGTCACCAGCAGAGTATAGTTCCGGAAACTAAACGTTTCCAAATATACCTGAATACGGTCCCTCCATCTATTGACGCCACCTGAACTTGTTGAAAGGATTTGATTTATATCTGAATAATGTTCAATGTTTTCAGATAGAAGATAACTAGTGCTAACCCGTCCGCTCCGCTGGGCGATTACTGGTGTCCAGTGGTGGTGCAAGCCAGTGATAAGCAATTCGGGATTGATAACCCGTACTACCCGCGACACCTGTCGTATCTATAATACGTGTTTGTACCCGTCATACACCCGAAGTACCCGTCAAAAACCTACGGTGCCCGACATACACCCGTAGTACCCGTTGTGCCGCTGTGGAACACGTGATAACCCCGTTATAGCCGGCACCGTTATAGCCGGCACCGTTATAGCCGGCACCGTTATAGCCGGCACATTATACCCGTGGAACACCTATGGCACCCGTTATACACCCGTTAAAGGAAATAGTTCACCTACCGAAAATTTTCAGAACACGATTTTATTATATTTTGTAATACAGTTCCTTTTTTCTTTCACAAATGGTCCTACATCGCGCCAATGCAGGTCAGAAGGTCGTAAATTACTAATTGTATGGTGTGCGTTATTGGTCTGCGCATGCTCCATGCAGTGCTGGCACTTTCAGACGGTACGGTATATCATATATGCGCCGCATTTCTTCGCCAAAAAGTCAAATATGTTTCTGGCTGGAGTCTTTTCAGCCAATAAATGTTGCAGATAAGGATTTCTCAACACGGGCTACAAAACTGCCATTTCAGTTCAAAACCCCATGCTGAAGGTGAACTATTTCCTTTAAACCCGTGAAAACTCCACCCGGCTTAGCGTATATGTTCATTGATATATGCCGTACCGTATGTCGATGAGCTTCGTTTCGCAGTGATTCCGTGGTTGCTTCTCATTGGTTGTGGCACTGTAGTATCCGTGGTCGGATCTGATTGGTTTTCGACTGGAGTGAAGCGATGTAAAACTCGTATCCGTAAACTGTGTTTTTTTGCGACAAAATAGTTGTTAACACCTTCTATGTTAGTTACAGCACAAACCTTCGCCCAAAACTGCACAAACTAAAACTGTCTGTAACTATCGTATCAAATGCGTCGGAAATGTACGAATTATACACCACTCGGTAGTATCCGTAAACTCGTTTGAAAACCTTAAAATCACGTACATCACGTGCTTATAGCAATGTGGTACTGCAATGTAGAACTGCCGCTTTACTGTGTTAAATTGGTTCCGGCGAGACAGACAGACAGACAGACGCTTATCAAATAGTAATATAGATACGAACAAGTGCCAACTGCAGGCAATTCAAATTGTTTCTTTCGCTCATCCTTTAGACTCGCAATTCACCAATATATGTACACAGGTGCATACG
>JAXIVJ010000035.1:0-203872 GCA_036785665.1 Chirona hameri
TGAGATGCTAACGTGAGTTGATTTTAGTTGTGCTCTCGTTTAGGGTTTTCTCGTCACTTCGTAGCATTGTGATGTAGCGGAACAGTTCCAGTTTCCTTGCATGGTGAATCTCATATTCCTATGTTGACATACCTTAGCATTGTTGGTAACTGGTTCATGTTTTTCTTCTTATTTCTGTTTTTTGGTAACTGGATTTACACTTCTGAATGCATATGCATAATATGTTCGTAAGGCAGTAATGCCATATTTAAATTATCATTCAGGTTATTGGGGTACTAGTTGTGTTCTTTCATGAACGAAATATGTGTCTGATTCTGCACGTAGTTTGGAGGTGTTGAACTCGAGCCTTCGGTTTACTATTCACAAGCTCTGCTCAACGAGAAGCAATATCCGCGGAAGAAATCTCTAAACCACACACCATCCCACTAGCCCTAAGATTTGTGTATCCGCACAAATTCAACCGCAGCCTCTGTGAACCTGTAATTAGTCACAGCTTACAGCTTACAGCTGACAGCTTACAGTCACAGCTTACAGTCACAGCTTACAGCTGTGTTACCTTGTTCAGCCAATGCCGCTGCACGCCCTGGCCACCCGGCCGGCACGGGCCGCCTCATTACACTGTGCCGTGCGGAACCCTGCCGCGACAGCCACGGCTCGCCGGTGACAAATCCGCCGCACGTGGCCACCGTGCTGCGCCGCTACTGCCGCCGCGGCGCATTACCGCGCCGCTGCTCGCACCAGTTGCGCCATTTGTTGACAAATCTGCTGCCGGTTCACGGGTGATAAATGAGATCCGAGTTGCGAGGTTGACAGTAATGGTTTAGCCGTGTCCCTCTGCGGGCATAAACAACTGCGCACTGGTTCATGTTTTGAAAATGCCCTCGGGCCATCCAGAGTGAAAGTCATGCCCGCCGCTAACGGCGCAGCCGGGTGGTTAAAAATGTCGGCACAAAGTTAAAGTGATATTGCCATCTCCGCAGGATTTCTAAAAAGCAACTTAAGTGAATGGTGGGGATCAACAATCGTGCATGATGAAGGTCAATCTTGCTCCTCCAGCACCTAAAGCAGGGTATCGGCCAGCACCTAAAGCAGGGTATCGGCAATTTTTTTTTATATTTATTTCTGAATCCAAAACGTTGGTCCCAGCTGTGCTCAGTACTAGATTCATGATGGCCGCTCTCATCCAGTGTGGCTGTGAAATTGGCGCCCGCCCAAAGCCGAAGCGTCCAAATTCGCCGAGACTTGACCTTGAAAAGTCTATCTGTGTTATAAGGTATTGGTCACAAATCTCCTACGGCCCCAAAGTCGAGCCATAGATAGCCATTCTTGCTGTTGTATTCATGTTGTATTATGAAAGAGGCTATGGTTGTTGAAAATATAATTAACTGTATACGCATTTTAATTTTAAAGTGCACTGACGGAATGGTGATGTTGAGTTTGCAATATTCAAAAGCAAATCATAGTTCGCCAAGAGGTGATTCCAAATAGTGATGAGGCGACTCCAATTTTACAAATGTGTGCCAATCATGAGTGGTGCAAATGTATTTTTTATCTAGTGGGGGGAGTTTCGGGAACCAAATTTTGCAGGTGAAATCGGACACGCTTAATCTACGGATACACACCAAAAACTCCATATTGGCCTGCGAGGTGGCAATATCCCTTTAACAATTTGACATTTCACCGAAAAAGTCAGCAGCTGTCTGACTGATTATAATCTCGTAACAATAGAAGTGGGTCAATGCCAAATAAGTCACCTATAGGCTTAGTGTTATTTTTAACCGCCTGGCGCAGAGCCATGCGTTTGATTGTAGACATCAAAGTGCCGACACTTGTAAAACCACAAGCAGCGTGTTCGTTTAAAAGCGTAACAAGGTTTGTACAGCACTGCAGGCGGCCAATGACGTCTAACCATTAATTTGTTTTCAAAACGAACCAATTAAAACTGTTTCCGGTAATTCGTCACTAGGAGGAATTGGATGTGTCACATTAATCAATGTGGCAGGCTGGGATCGTAGCGATAGGCTTAAGCTTCAGAATTTCGATCCCCGGAGAGCCTGCTGACAAATATGTTGAAATTCATAGAGCTATAATTTCACCACGAAACTTTATCTATTTAAACGGGAAAGTGGGTGTCCTGGATGATATTGAAGCCTTCGACAAGTACATGCTCATCAAACTTATGTTAAAACTATAAAGTTTCATGAATTGCTTTATAGAGAATGTTTCACCTTTGTATTGGTTATAAACTGCGATAGCCATTATCTTTGGCCATTATTGATATGTCGAAAATACACAGTTCATTTTCCCAAAAACTTAGCCGTTTTTAAGCAATTAAATTTATAGTTTGCAAAATGGGCTCTAGGCTAGTGCCGCCCCGCCGCTGATTGGCTGACAGCGACTTATTCAGCCAATCCCACTTTGTCAGCCAATCAGCGGCGGTCTATAGCTCAATAATGACGTCATCATCCCAAATTTACAAACTTTATTTGGGTAAAGTTAAGTGACCTTTCGAGAGAATAAAAAATATCACCATCGTTTTCAGCAGCACTTACTTCATTTTTTCGACTACAACCAGCGTATACTTGACACCTTTCAGAAAGGTGAAACATTCCCTTTAATATAATCGTCCGCTTTCATTGTTGTAGTGTCTTTATGAATTTAGTTGTATTCATTAGAGCAATCACCCTTCACTAAAACCAAACAAGAGCAACTAATAACTTTCGAGAATGCGATTGTTCCGTTTTTGTTGTTCGTTGTCTCTCCCCCGTCCGTCTTCCCTCACCATTCCCATCCGTCCTGTCTAAGACTGATTTACTATTGGCCTGCGCCAACACCCACTAACGAGATAACTGCTGACACTGGCCGCCGAGGCTGACCGATTGGCTGGCGCTGGCGAACGTCAGCACCGTCAGCCGAGTGCGAACAGACCGGCGAACAGAGCGGTGAACTGAGCGGCGCCCGGTGGTGGTTGCTGACGCTGTCCTGTGTGACATTTTGTTAGTCTTAGAGCCGCAGCGATGACCGGAGGCGGGTGCCTGGTCTGGGGAAGGTCGTTGTTCGGTCGGTTGTGAGAAGGGTGCTGTGAGGGTGCTGTGAGGGTGCTATGAGGGTGCCGCGAGGAAGCAGGCGACTGACTGCAGAGCGTCAAGTTCTCTAGCAGCCTTGGCGTCATCGAGATAAACTGAGACAGCTGTGGAGAATACTTTGACCACGAAATTGAGTCACTTTGGGTGCAAGCGTGTGACCAGCTGTGATCTTCAGTGACCTGCCGTGACCTACCGTGACCTGCCGTGACCTGCCGTGACCTGCCGTGACCTGCCGTGACCTGCCGTGACCTGCCGTGACCTGCCGTGACCTGCCATTACCTACCGTGCCTTACAGTGAAACTCGCTCAGTGATAGTTTTCTACCCGCCGTGAAGAGGCTTGTTGGTAGGGTTAGTTGTGAGTGTAGTCCGCGAGGGTTTAGTTTGCGGAGGAAAGCAGGAAAGCAGCTCCATTCGCCATGCTAAGGACTCTGCAGAACTCCTTTCGGAGGTCGCGAGAGAAGAGCGTCGAGACCAGTACCGACAAAAATGGCGTGGTTACCAATGGTGAGTTTCGTGGATACGTCTGACACGTTTGCATCACGTGACACGTTTGCATCACGTGACACGTTTGTATCACGTGACACGTTTGTATCACGTGACACGTTTGCATCAGGTGTGAGTGTATTGTATGGCTCAGAGTCTGCCTTTTTAGTGAAACATTTGATTGGTCGGAGCAGGGAATTACCAGCGATCCTATCAAATAACCAGCCGATGTAGAGCAAGTTTCCAAGACATTTGTATCAGTCGGCTTCACTAAAAATGGGTATATTCTGTACACATTCTAATAATTCCTTTCCCAATGATTTAACAATGGATACTCTCACATGGTTAACACTGCTATGACTTTCTTCTGCGAAATTTGGTGCTCCTGCACCAACTTATCACAGAATATTCGAATGAAGAAAACAACGTGAGTTTGCGTCCCACTCTTTCAATGCTGTGGAAACTCACTCTCCGGAACATCGTGCCGTCCGCCATAACTGATTTGTCGCCTGCTATTAATAGCAGGCTGGCTCAGCCCTGTAATAGCTGCTGTTGGCAGGCGTTTGCCAATATCTGTCCGTTTACTACAGAGGTTACTCACCGAACCCGATTAACATCGTCCAATACCACCACTAGCACCTCCTCGATAGCAAATCCAACATCATCGAAGCGTCATCTCTTCCACTTCCTCTCCCACCTGCTGTCCGTCTTTGGCAGAGGTGCGACGGAGGTTCAGTTAGACCAGAACGTCTACTGCCCCGCCGCCGCCGCCGCCGCCGCCGCCCCCGCCCCCGCCCCCGCCCCCGCCCCCGCCCCCGCTCCCGCCCCCGCCCCCGCCCCCGCCCCCGCCCCCGCCCCCGCCCCCGCCCCCGCCCCCGCCCCCGCCCCCGCCCAAGCCCCCGCCCCCGCCCCCGCCCCCGCCCCGCCCCCGGCACCGCCCCCGCCCCCGCCCCCGACCCCGTCACAAACCTCGGTCCCGCCCCGCCCCGCCCCCGACCCCGGCACAAACCTCGGTCCCGCCCCGCCTCCGGCCCCGCCCACGCCCCCGCCCCCGCCCTCGCCCCGGCACAACCCTCGGTCCCGCCCCCGCCTCCGTCCCCGCCCCGACACCGCCCCCGCCCCGGCAGAACCCCGGTCCCGCCCCCGACCCCGGCACCGCCCCCGCCCCCGCTCCCGACCCCGCCGCGGGCACGGGAGCCAGCTCAACCCCCGCCCCTCCCCCAGTCAGGTGTCATTTATAGCCTCAGGCGAAGTGACCTTCGCTGTCGGGCCTGCGTCGCGTTTGTCTTGGCTGTCGGGGGCGAGGTGGGAGGGGGGGGGGCGGTAGTAGGGGGAGGTAGTGAGTCTACCTTCTACCTGTGCGCTCTGTACACGGGGGTCACTGGTGTCCGTTTTGTGCCCGTCTGACTTTGTGTCAGCGTTACAAGCTTGGTACCCCCCCCCCCCCAAAGACCATTGTATTTACCCTGCCCTGTAAATTACCAAATTTTATAATATACTTACATGGAGAGAAGAAAGGAACCCCGATGGAAATATTCGTGGGCGAAAAATCGGATCAAGTTTGATACAGGCATTGACTTTGTCCTTGAAATTAATAGAGTTGTTTTAAAGCGGGGGAAAATACTTTCTTGTTAGTTATGAAACCATCAAGCACATGTTATGACCTAACACGACTTCTGCAACGCTCTCCAGCTCGGAGCCGGGTTTGGCTACTGCAGGCTGCATCAGAGCCCAATACCTCCACGAGATGACGAATCCTGCGTTGTACGTTCGTGCGTGCAAGACGGATCATGTTCGCTCCTCGTAAATCAATACGTGTTGAAAGAGATTCGATTGGTATTGCACCGTTTAACATCTGTTCCCGACGACTAAATGATCATTCTGATTGTGGATAGGGTTGAACATGGACTGATAGGGCTGACCATGGACTGATACTTGATAGGGCTGAACATGGACTGATAGGGCTGAACATGGACTGATAGGGCTGACCATGGACTGATAGGGCTGAACATGGACTAATAGGGCTGAACATAGACTGATAGGGCTTTACATGGACTGATAGGGCTTTACATGGACTGATAGGGCTGAACATGGACTGATAGGGCTTTACATGGACTGATAGGGCTGAACATGGACGAATGGTCAATAAGCGATGGATCAAATCACATTGTTCGCAGTCTGATTCAAGTGGCTTTTCAAGTGATACCATGTCTAGTATCGTGATCCATATCAAATCCGTGATCAAATGTGTCTTCAAACTGCAAACGTCTGCACTGTGCGCTAATTAACTAACACTGTGCGCTAATTAAAAGTGTCCGTGTGATGTTTGTGAAGCTGGCCTTGAGTGCTGTCTGTTTTTACCGGACTCATTCATGCGTAGTAGTTGTTGCGTCGAGCCCAACGTCCAACATTTCCTTCAGCTTGTTTGCAACAGTTGCGTTTTGTATATAAAAAATACCTGCTGTTTTACTTGGTCGTCGTGTTTGCCGTATCCCCAGTAGTCCAGGGAAACCGTTCAGTTCAAATGCGGAAATAATTTATTGACGCAATAATCAAGCCATCAGCACCGTATTAAGCCACTTTAAACAGCGTTAAAGACCTCTTCGGCTCACAATTCACACCAGACGAGCTCCACTCAGCGTCAATTGGCCACCATCTACCCCGCACTCTAACCCCGGCCACCATCCACCCCGTACTCTAACCCCGGCCACCGTCCACCCCCGCACTCTAACCCCGGCCACCATCCACCCCGCACTCTAACCCCGGCCACCATCTACCCCCGCACTCTAACCCCGGCCACCATCCACCCCGCACTCTAACCCCGGCCACCATCTACCCCCGCACTCCAACCCCGGTCACCATCAACACCCGCACTCTAACCCCGGCCACCATCAACCCCCCCCCCCCCCCCACTCTAACCCCGGCCACCGTCCACCCCCGCACTCTAACCCCGGCCACCATCCACCCCGCACTCTAACCCCGGCCACCATCTACCCCCGCACTCTAACCCCGGCCACCATCCACCCCCGCACTCTAACCCCGGCCACCATCCACCCCGCACTCTAACCCCGGCCACCATCTACCCCCGCACTCCAACCCCGGTCACCATCAACCCCCGCACTCTAACCCCGGCCACCATCAACCCCCGCACTCTAACCCCGACCACCATCAACCCCCGCACTCTAACCCCGACCACCATATACCCCCGCACTCTAACCCCGGCCACCGCAACTGGGTGCCCTGAATCAGTTTGCACGTGCAAGTGGCATTGAGCGAATCAAAACACGGTCACGTCATACATTCAGCCGGCCGGGCAGTGTTCAAAACACCGTGTTTTTTGTTCTGGGATGGGCTGCGCTGGCGGTGCCGTGCACAGCATTTGCACGTTGTCCGGATGCACTCATACGATGCACTGTGATGGTGTTTATAGCCCGTCAAGTGGTGACGATTATGGCAATGGTGATTGAGGATTGTCAGGCGGATTAGGTGATGAGGTGGTGGAGGTATCACTTGAGATGGCATGACTCAATGAAGGCTTTGGCCTTGGCTCTGAATTTAACTCTATTTCCCGCACATAATAATCGATGTGGTAACACTTGGCTTGAAACGATATCCTGAATAATAAGGTTAGTTGAATAACGAACACATTTCAAATGTAAAACTAGCTGTGCTTGCAGCTGGTTTCAGGGGTGTAGTTTTCTATTCAGTTGAGGGGGCTTTAGCCCCCCCCCCTTCTCCAACTTGGCTTCAGCCCCCCCCCCAACTTTGACGATAACGTGGGGCAAATCCGGGGATAAATCTTATTTTTGTGGATTTTGATGGTACTTTAGGCGATTTTTCCCAGCTCAGCCCCCCCCCCCCCTAACTTGTCTGGGAAAGCTACGCCCCTGGCTGGTTTAGTACCAGGTCTGGTGTTGCCAAACAGTACATCACACCTAGGGATATCTACGTTTCAACCCGCCTCTGATGCTGTCAGTAAACATAAGGTTTAATTTCACTGTCAGGGGTGTTAAGGATGTAGTGTCATTATCACAATCATGCATCCTTGATATCACCGAATTACGGAGCTAACACCCGCATCAAATACCGCTGGATTTCGCGACGTCGGCCGGCTCGGGCCTCTGCCTCTGCAATGTCAGCAAACAGACAGTCCTCCGGCCGTCAGTGTCGGAGGACAGTCCTCCGGCCGTCAGTGTCGGAGGACAGTCCTCCTGCCGTCAGTGTCGGAGGACAGTCCCCCTGCCGTCAGTGGGTGTCGAGCAACGGACCGGTGACGGATCTGTCAACGTTACACCATCCGTCACCTGGTGACAGCTCTCCGCCGGCTGCCAAATCTCCGACAGAGCTGCCAAATAACCATCAGAGCTGCCAGATGTGGAGAGCATGGCAGGACAGACCGACCAGCTACGTCTTGGCTGGCGTTGCCAACTCGCGCGGCCCTCAGCTGCCCTCTCGCTGACCTGTCGATGTCCTTCCCTGCCCCTCTCGCTGACCTGTCGATGTCCTTCCCTGCCCCTCTCGCTGACCTGTCGATGTCCTTCCCTGCCCCTCTCGCTGCCCCTCTCACTGTCCCTTCGCTGCCCCTCTCGCTGCCCTCTCACTGCCCCTTCGCTGCCCCTTCGCTGCCCCTTCGCTGCCCCTTCGCTGCTTCGTTATTCCCCATTCACCGTCCTCTCACTGGTGGTCCTCTTGCTATCCCCTCGCTGTCACTTCTCTGCCCCCTTGCTGACCCCATTGCCCTTTCACTGCCCTCTCGCTGCACCTCCGCTGTCCCCTCTCTGCCCCTCTCTGCCCCTCTCTGCCCCTCTCTGCCCCTCTCTGCCCCTCCCTGCCCCTCTCTGCCCCTCTCGGCTCTCGCCACCCCTGTCATGCAGCTCTCGTTGCCCCCTTTCTGCCCCTGCTGCCCCTACTGCCCCTTCGCTGCCCCTTCACTGCCCCTCTCTGCCCCCTCACTCGACCTCTCCTCACGTCTCGGAACTCAGACACGACACAGGACAGCGGTGTTGCGTTTTTGCGTGACCCAAACAGCTGCCGGATGACGTTTTTCGCGGGCGAACTGCCCGAGCGAGTCATAACAGCCCGCCTGCGAACACAAAAACACGTCGGCGACGTGTTCAGTGGGGACTGACTGCAACGTCCAGGTGTACCAGTATATATTTGTGTAATGTATATCGTGAATGTATACGTGTTGGTATGCGTCACTCAACTGCTGACGGAGGCATTTATTACTCATTACACAAATGTAATCATAATGTTCTTTTCTGCCTGTTCAGCACGCACTTTTCGTACTCTTTCCTTGAAGTCAGGGTATATTAAATATATCGATTGTCACATGAGGAAAAGAGATGCTAAGTCTGGCATCACTCTGCAGGACGGCATCACGTTGCTATCCGCAACAGAATGGCATCACTAAAATGAACGGCATGACGTCACTGACCTCCCATATCTCGCCTGTTCCAGGGGAGACCACACAGCCGGGCGGCGAAACTGGAGGCTCTGTGACGTCACCTCTGCCTCCGCCGAGTCCCAAGTCCCTTAGCAGGAGCCCCTCCCTGCGACGCAGAGGTCAGTGGAGCGGAGTGTGACAATGTCTGGCCTCTTTAATACTTTGACCTTTCGAAGTTCTAACGGTCTTGAAGCAAAACATTCCAACTAGGTCTTACTCTATATGAACAATAATGTTGCTGGTCCAGGTGAACCTGCTGGATGGATTCGCCTTCCTGACCCGAGGTTCCCGGTCAACAGCGGGACCGTAAATAAAGAAATAAAAGACGTGACCATACAGATATGAAAAGTTACCTATACGATCATACCGAGAACAACTGAAGTCCGCCCTGAGTCCTGAGGAGGACGCGTAATATTATTTCCCTTTTATACACGACGCCTGCTTCTCCACTACTGCAATTTACAGTTTCAGTTAGGACGAGCCACCCTGCAGGCCATGTGATACTGGTTTGTGAGACTGTTATCATCGCGATGCCGGTATACTATAGCACCTATAATACCTACGGTCAGCCCAGCACGCATCTCCCGCTGTAAGCGTAAGGCCCAGGGGGGGGGGGCGTCAGTGGGTGGATATAGGACGTTAACTCTGGGCATAACAGTCCATTTTTAATCCGAATATGACAATCTTTATATATACAGAGGCCATGGATGGATGGCCATGGATGGCCTAGTCGGCCCGGGGCGCGTCGGCCGGTAATACAGCAGTATACTCCTGCTGACAGAGGCCATGGATGGATGGCCATGGATGGCCTAGTCGGCCCGGGGCGCGTCGGCCGGTAATACAGCAGTATACTCCTGCTGACAGAGGTCATGGATGGATGGTCATGGATGGCCTAGTCGGCCCGGGGCGCGTCGGCCGGTAATACAGCAGTATACTCCTGCTGACAGAGGCCATGGATGGATGGCCATGGATGGCCATGGATGGCCTAGTCGGCCCGGGGCGCGTCGGCCGGTAATACAGCAGTATACTCCTGCTGACAGAGGTCATGGATGGATGGTCATGGATGGCCTAGTCGGCCCGGGGCGCGTCGGCCGGTAATACAGCAGTATACTCCTGCTGACAGAGGCCATGGATGGATGGCCATGGATGGCCATGGATGGCCTAGTCGGCCCGGGGCGCGTCGGCCGGTAATACAGCAGTATACTCCTGCTGATAGAGGCACCGGGAGGGAAAACATATCTGCCTTAACTCATGGCCGATACCCAGACCGGATTTAACCAGCATGACCAGGGGCGCAGCCAGGATTTTGCGACGGGGGTGGCTACCCGAAGTGGGCCCCTTAGCATTGGCTGATGGGCCCCCTATAACAAATTATGTACTTGAGATGCTCGCTTTCTGAGGCTAAATTGGGTTTTATCAGGCCTGAAATGGGCCCTTTCTGAGTCCACGACAGGCCCCTTTCAGACCCTAGATGGGCCCCTCTGAGCCGCGACGGGGGGTGCTTTATCCCCCAATACACCCCCCTGGCCGCACCCCTGCACACGATGGTGGGTGGTGTCCGTTATATCCCACTGTCATGCTTACAGAATTCAGTGTCAGGTCGGCAGCGGCTGTTTTCTCTCGAATGGAAACAGTGTCTGGCCTCTTTAATACTTTGACCTTTCGAAGTTCTAACGGTCTTGAAGCAAAACATTCCAACTAGGTCTTACTCTATATGCACAGCAAAATGCTATCGGCTCAACCGTAAGGAGCCGCGAGAGATGGTTAACAAACCAACATGATTATGTTCAGTATTTAGTTAACCTTAGTGTTCATATGAACTGCAATGTGAAAGTCCTGCATCGCTCCTTGTGTTAGAAGGCTTAGCCTGGATACGTTTTGCCACAAGACACACAGTTGCAGCTCAAAGCGGTATTTGGTTGAGCTCTTGGCATGTTGACTTTTAAATTTGCAATGTTTAACACGCGCCCTGGAGGGGGGAGGGGGGGGCGAAATCCGCCCACCCCTATGTTTGTTTTAGGATAGCGCAAAAACGGTGGCGCGCAGCGCAACCGTTTTTGACCAGGTCACGTGATGACCCTACCTCCAAAACGTTTGCGGTCGTACCGCAGCCACAGTTTTAGGCCGATCGGTTTCAAACTTGCAGGATTTAATACCTTCACGGTTTAGAAGCAGCAAGTGAAAAATCACCGGGAGGGGTAGAATCTGCCCCCGCAGGGAATAGGGTTAAGGTATGGCAATTGCCATATTTTATTTTGTGCATAACTATCGAACAGGAGATAATACAAGTCAATTTGAATTTGCAGGCCCTCGGTAACGTTATCGTTTATCACGATAACTTACATACGCCCCTGTAGCTCAGTGGGAGAGCGCTGGACTTCTGACCTATCCCGGTAGTGGCAGCCCGGGTTCGAGTCGCTTCGGCGCTCGCTATTTGCTCCTGACTGGGATGGCCTGCGGCCGGTGGCAGCGGTCGCACTCAAGGTCAGGTGACGTCAGTGAGCGGGGCGGACCGTGTCCAGGTATGTCGGGCACGTAAAACTTCGTCTCTAAATTCTGCCGGCCAACAGGAATTGCGCGATCGGGTGGTGAGGCCAGTTCCTGCGCAACAAGCTCTGCTTAGCGTGGGTCCTGACCTCGGAAATCCATCCATACAAAACATTCGGACTAAATAAAAATATAAAAAAAACACGATCAAAGTGTAACGTCGATATGTCAATGTATTGCCAGATGACTATAGCATTGCCTAAGGAAGGAAGCTTTGAAGAGTTCAACCAACAAAGAAACGTTGACAATTTGCTTAGGGATAGGTATCATTCTATGCGGCGCTGCTGAGTCTGATATTCAGTTATAATTTGAACCATATATAACATCTACATAAATACATAAGACATGCAGTACTGATTTTTTTTATAAATATTTGAACACGTTAATAAATGGGTCACACCACAATCAACTAACCAAAGCATAAGTCGACTAATCTCAATTATTTTAAACTGTAGGTAGGTAATAGGTATATATGTACAATGTGCATACGTTATAAACTTGACTTTCGCGTTAATAGTCGGATAGTCCTAAGAAAGGAATTGAATGAACGGGAAGTCAAGAGACGAAAATTCAATGGGCCAAATGAACTGATTATCGTCATTGACTTTTTGCCATTTCGTCTTTTTACCTTTTTACTCTTCATCTTTCGACTTTTATCGACGTCGACTTTTTGCTATTTGACTTTTTACGTTTTTTTCCATCTCGACTTTTTACGTTTTTTACTTTTCATATTTCGACTTTTAGCGACGTTGACTTTTTACCATTTCTTCTTTTCATCTCTTGACTTTTAGCGACGTTGACTTTTTAACATTTATACTTTTTATCCTTCGACTTTTTGCCATTTCGACTTTTCGTTTTTTGACTTTTAGCGACGTCGACTTTTTACCCGTAGAGTTTCCGTCCGTTTACTTTTTATCTTTGGACTTTTTACCTTTTGCCTTTTCGTCTGTTGACTTTTTACCTTGTTGACTTTTTGTCACTTGACTTTTTATCCGTTTGACTTTTGGTCCGTTTACTTTTATCCATGTCGACATTTTGACTGTTGGCTTTTTACCCTGTTGACTTTTTGTCATTTTAATTTTTATCCGTTTGACTTTTGGTCCGTCGACTTCTTTCCATGTCGACTTTTTGACAGTTGACTTTTTACCTTGTTGACTTTTCGTCAATTCACTTTTTATCCGTTTGACTTTCTCACCGTTGACTTTTTTCCTCGTCGACTTTTTACCCGTCGACTTTTAGGACTTTTTACTTTTTACTATTGACTAAATGTCCCTTTACTTAACATCCGTTTACTTTTTGCCATTCGACTTTTCGTCCGGCACCCGAAATCCCCCCCCCCCCCCCTCCAGGGCGTGTAATTATAAGAGGACATCCAGGACGCGTGTTAAACTACTTATTGCAATAGGTCGAAGTGAGTCACAATGCATGCATAATTTCCGGTCAAACAACTACATTTGTGACAAACCATTCCTTGGCCAAATCCAGCAAGCTAGAGTTTCTAACACCACGCGCTGCATCGTGTGTATATTGCATGGGTGTGGGGGTTGTGGGCTCGCTCGTCACCGTCTTACTGCCTGTTATAATGTACATCAACGCCGTCATGTTGATAATCGGTGTTGTATGGGCATGTGCTTGTTTGCGGAATCGTCTTTGGGTGTACTTACATTGATAATATTGTTCTCCTTTTTGTTATTTTTGTCTCAGGTACTGTCTGACCCACACTGATGCTACTCGTAATTAAATCGTGTGAATGCCTCGCCGTGCACACGAATGTTGTAGATTATTTTCGTCTGAGTGTTTTACCGTTGTGCTGACACGCACGGGTGCACGTGTGTTCGTGTGTGCGCCTCCCGCTCGGCAGAGTTACAGAGCATGCACGAATCGATGACTTCGTTCATCGAGGCTGAGACCAGCCAGCTTCTGACGGAAATTGACAGCGCGCTGGGCAATAAGTATGACCTGGGTAAGCGGCGTCCTGTCTCCGTCGTCTCTCAGCCTGGTGATCCGCCCAAAGGCCAGTTCACGCTTTACCCGTGGCTCGCTCGGTGTCCGTGGTCATTGTTCTTGGCTCGTCGGTCGACGCAGGCTTCTGTTTTGCTTTCACAGCTCGTGCCGGGTCTCTGATAAGTGGGGGCGTTTGAGCGAGGCTGACGCACGCTCGTCCTTGGAGTCCGAAGCAGCTGGCACTGCTCTGTTTATCCACATTGTTTATAACTGGCGTGAGGCGGTATTTTCGATCCGTTTTATCTTCGTGTCTGTTGGCGGGTGGTGCTACATCGGCAAAGCAGTGATTCACTCGCACCTGCCAATTCGTTTAAACGGTGGATTAAGCTAACTCGAGACTCGGACTTTGCGAACTCGAAGCCAACTCGAACTTTGTAAAATTTCCATTTTATCAAGCAGTACATACAGTACATCAAAAATGACCGAAAACTGATTTTGGCATAGTCTGACACAAAGTCACGTGCCGTTGTTTGCCAGTGTCGCCTCTCAAGTGTCCGGTCACAGAACACAACCTTATGACGTCAATAAGGGACACTCTCTCCTCCCGTGGTAAGACGGCGGACGCCTTGTGGCCGGCTGCCTCCTCTTCAACTCTTCTTTTAGCTCAATTCGATGTATATAGTAGACGCCATGGAATTTCCCGCGCTCATCCGCGTGTTACGCTACGCCTATCTGACGTGTAGCACCTATCTGATGTGTAGCACCTATCTACTTCTATCTGATGTTTTATTTCTGTAAATATGCGTTATATTTCCATGGCTTGTGATGCTCTGTGGCTGTGCGTTCCAAGCATTGTGAGGCGGCACTTCTGTGCTGACGTCATTACTTGGGTCTGGAGTTTGTATCGACTTTCATCTGGACCCTGCAAGAACGTCGCCCCACGCCGGTCCCGTGAACTGGTTATAATGCATATCTTCTGTATGTCGGCCTGTAATACGTACCCATCACAGTGTCTGTCCCAGCTCGGCCGCCATTTCTGCCACCGGACCGCGGGTTCTCGTGGTCTCGACAGGTGGGCCCGGCCGCCATTTCTGCCACCGGACCGCGGGTGCCCGTGGTCTCGATAGGTGGGCTCGGCCGCCATTTCTGTCACCGGACCGCGGGTGCCCGTGGTCTCGACAGGTGGGCTCGGCCGCCATTTCTGTCTCCGGACCGCGGGTGCTCGTGGTCTCGACAGGTGGGCTCGGCCGCCATTTCTGTCTCCGGACCGCGGGTGCTCGTGGTCTCGACAGGTGGGCTCGGCCGCCATTTCTGTCACCGGACCGCGGGTGCCCGTGGTCTCGACAGGTGGGCTCGGCCGCCATTTCTGTCACCGGACCGCGGGTGCTCGTGGTCTCGGCAGGTGGGCTCGGTCCTGTGATTCACCCCCAGTTCCGGGCCAGGTCACGGAGCCTTGCAGTCGCTCACTGTGTGGGCGACTACCAAGGCTTTGATACGTTTCGGCCCATCACGTATGGAGTCGTTCTTTCCCAGTAGATTGAACCGCGGCTGACTCTAGAAGTTCCTCGTTTGTAGACATTACCTGTGACGGACTGAAGTCAAGCGGTCTGGGGATTAGGGGAGGTGGGGAGCCAGGGCAGGTGGGGAGCCACGGCGGTGTGGGGATTAGGGCAGGTGGGGAGCCAGGGAAGGTGGGGAGCCATGGAAGGTCTGGGGATTAGGGCAGGTGGGGAGCCAGGGCAGGTGGGGAGCCATGGCAGGTCTGGGGATTAGGGCAGGTGGGGAGCCAGGGCAGGTGGGGATTAGGGCAGGTGGGGAGCCAGGGCAGGTGGGGAGCCAGGGCAGGTGGGGAGCCAGGGCAGGTTGGGAGCCAAGGCGGTCTGGGGTTTAGGGCAGGTGGGGAGCCAGGGCAGGTGGGGAGCCATGGCAGGTCTGGGGATTAGGGCAGGTGGGGAGCCATGTCAGGTGGGGATTAGGGCAGGTGGGGAGCCAGGGCAGGTCTGGGATTAGGGCAGGTGGGGAGCCAGGGCAGGTGGGGATTAGGGAAGGTGGGGAGCCAGGGCAGGTCTGAGGATTAGGGCAGGTGGGGAGCCAGGGCAGGTGGGGAGCCAGGGCAGGTGGAGATTAGGACAGATGGGGAGCCAGGGAAGGTCTGGGGATTAGGGCAGGTGGGGAGCCAGGGCAGGTGGGGAGCCAGGGCGGTCTGGGGATTAGGGCAGGTGGGGAGCCTGAAATCCAAGGCTGATTGATACACGAAGGAGATAGTCGTAGACAACAGGAGCGTTGGTCATCTCTGACCCCCAGTGCGCGCCTATTACCGCCCGCAGTTGCCCACTGTGCGTTCTCCACACACTGTGCGTTCTCCACACAGATCTACCACATTGTCACTTCACTATACTTATTCTGTGACTTTTGTAGTTCGTATCTGTGATGCTTGTTCTCTGCTTCCGTAGTTCTGCCGGGCAAAGGAAGAACCACGTATATCAATCGCCCGAAAACCGTGACATACGTTGTTCTTTCTTTGCACGTAAGAGTTTGTCTGCATTGTTGATACTCAGTTACCGCTGTCTCTCTCTCTGCCGGCCGCCCTCTCCCCTCTCTACTCTGTGCGAGTCTGTGACGCTATAACTGTAGCCGACGGCTTTTTGTGAATAGCGCTTTTTGCCGCCGCCTTTTCAGACTCGCCGAAACGCGGCAAACAAGCTGTTTATCTGCCGTAAAACGTTGTCAGCCACTGACATGGGGTCAGTGAACTTACTTTTTAGTAGTGAGTCCGAGTTGCAAAAAGTAGAAAACTATTCATTAGTTTGACAAAGGTGCAAACGATTGCTTTATTTAGACTGACCGGCGAGGAAGGTCTGATGACGTTCGACATGTAATTTTAGCTCATGGTTGGGTGGAAGGATAGCTTGGATAGTTATCACCATGCTATGCCCACCGCCATTGTAAAAAAGCGACATTACACAAATGTGATATAGAGCTGTATAGAGCATATGTACTTTACGCATTACAGCGTAAATGGAGGTATACATTACTGGAGGTATACATTGCTGCGTAAATGGAGCGTAAATGGAGGTACACATTACTGGCTGCTGGCCATGGCCCGCCATTGGCTGTACTCTTCCCGTTAAAACAAAAATTAAAAGAACCATTCTCTTTGATTTAGTGGGGCTTCAGTTGCTTGGTCTTGATTGGACAGCATTACAAGGATTTTTGCTCAGCTTTGACGTATATAATATGTTTAAAGTACGTATTTATTGCACAATTTAAATCGGGCCATTTACTCCCGAGCCCACTAGATACATGGATTGGGTGATTGGTAATAAGCTACCACTTCACCAAGAGGCACTTCTGGCCCCCTTTCAGACTGGCCTGACGAGTCTCTGAATCACCCTTCAGACTGGCCTGACGAGTCTCTGAATCACCCTTCAGACTGGCCTGACGAGTCTCTGAATCACCCTTCAGACTGGCCTGACGAGTCTCTGAATCACCCTTCAGACTGGCCTGACAAGTCTCTGAATCACCCTTCAGCCTGGCCTGACGAGTCTCTGAATCACCCTTCAGCCTGGCCTGACGAGTCTCTGAATCACCCTTCAGCCTGGCCTGACGAGTCTCTGAATCACCCTTCAGCCTGGCCTGACGAGTCTCTGAATCACCCTTCAGACTGGCCTGACGAGTCTCTGAATCACCCTTCAGACTGGCCTGACGAGTCTCTGAATCACCCTTCAGACTGGCCTGACGAGTCTCTGAATCACCCTTCAGACTGGCCGGACGAGTCTCAGAATCACTTGGCTGCGGGATCAGGATCAGAGGGGGAGTGGGTTTGGCACGCCATTGAACTTGGACTCGCCGCTGCTTGTCAGTGCCAAGGTTATGAAAGCCGTCGGACAGCTGGACTCTTTTACCCGCTGTCACGACAACATTTATGCCATGACAGTCCACTGCCACAACAGCGCTGTCACGACATGCCACAGCAGCCTGTCATGGCACCATTTCTGTCATGGCAGTCCGCTGACATGACAACATTTCTGTCATGTCAGTCCGCTGTCATGACAGCGCTGCTGTCATGGCAGTCCACTGCCACGACACCACGGTCTCGTCAGAGCTGTCATGACGTCACTCCTGTCACGCCGCTACCTTCTTGGCGGAACATTATTTTGCTCCATTCTGCTCTATTGTCGCCTATGCAGTATGCCTGTTTTCCTGGTTGCTCTGTCCGTTATATGTTCTGTTGTCTGCGCGATCTTTACGGTCTCGCCCAGCGCTGGACGCGGTGGAAACCACCGGAGCGGGGTAAACGCGGCCGTGCGATCTTTGTGCGATCTGTACGGTCGCGCCCGGCGCTGTACGCGGTGGAAACCACCGGAGCGGGGTAAACGCGGCCGGGTAAACGCGGCCGTACGGCACTGCTCGTCATGCTTCTGCCTGTGTTGGCTTTGCTTTGTATGCTCTGTTACCGTGCCGCTACTCGGGGCACATTATCAGCACAGTGCATCTTGGCTGTGCAGTTAACTCATGCTAGTGCAGACAGCTAAGCCTGTCAAAAGTAGGTTGCTTTGCACCACCGTGACATATTATTGTGATGCATAGGTAATTTAACTCCCATGTTTTTCGGTGGAGACATGTTCGTTCATTTGCACGCACATGTTATTGTCTTTTACGTTCGAAGTCTCACTCAGTCATACTGTTCATCTCGTGCAATGTGCATGATTTGCTATGAATCACATCGCCAAAATAGCATAGAGTGCCTTACACCGCGAAGCTCTTGAGGTTGAGGTTCAATGTAGGTTTATTTCTGTCATGTTAGACCGGCTGACCTGTGGCTGACCTGTGGCTGACCTATAGCTGACCTGTGGCTGACCTGTAGCTGACCTGTAGCTGACCTGTGGCTGACCTGTGGCTGACCTGTGGCTGACCTGTGGCTGACCTGTGGCTGACCTGTGGCTGACCTGTGGCTGACCTGTGGCTGACCTGTGGCTGACCTGTGGCTGACCTGTGGCTGACCTGTGGCTGACCTGTGGCTGACCTTTGGATTACCTGTGGCTGACCTGTGGCTGACCTATGGATGACCTGTGGCTGACCTGTGACTGACCTGTGGTTGACCTGTGGTTGACCTGTGGTTGACCTGTGGTTGACCTTTGGATTACCTGTGGCTGACCTGTGGCTGACCTGTGGCTGACCTGTGGCTGACCTGTGGCTGACCTGTGGCTGACCTGAGGCTGACCTGTGGCTGACCTGTGGCCGACCTGTAGCTGACCTAAGGCTAACCTGTGGCTGACCTGAGGCTGACCTGAGGCTGACCTGTATGACTTCAGGCGTGTGGCAGCCGGGTCATACTCCGCCCTCGACGCCGACACAGCAGGAGACCAAGCCGAAACGGGACGACGGTCCGCTCATCAAGGAAGTCGTCTGGACGCCGAAATGTGAGTTCTGGTGATGTCACACGAGATCTGACAGGTTTTGTCTTCATAAATACACGGTCGCTCAACATGTATCATGACACAGAGGCTACTCAATATCGAACCTATCACACAGTTTCATCACAGAGTACCTTATTTGTACCAACACAAATGGGTTCTGCAGATTCCTTTTAACTATTTAAAAGCGGTTACCGTTGGAGCTTTAAACAATTGTTTTCTTCTGTAGGGTATTCTTGTTTGACATTTGATCTCGGCAAGATAATGGCTACCGTTGGAGCTTTAAACAATTGTTTTCTTCTGTAGGGTATGCTTGTTTGACATTTGACCTCGGCCAGATAATAGAGATTCGATGCTGTTTCTTTGATATCGCCATGTTTTGGCACCACATCATACCAACGGTTTAAAGGGTCCTGTTCTAAGGTTCAATACACTGTCCCGCTCAAAGGTCTTGGCTTATGACACTACGGAGCGTTTTCCTCGATGTTCCAGCGAGTCCTACGTTAGAGAGGAAACAGTACCGTACGATCAACTACGATAGCAACAGTCTGGAACGGAAGAAAAAGGTAAACTGAAACAGGAACGTATGCATGGCGTCGCATTAACAGTTACAAGGTGGCAATAAACCAGTAGTAACCGTTATATTGTCGGCACAATCGTCTTGACACATAAAGTGCTTGTTATATATAATTATTGATATATTGTTTACTGTTCACTTCTCCAGAAACGCCTTACTCAGTTTGTAAGTGAATCACTCATGTTCAGTGTTACTTAATTGTACGCAAGTTTACACTACGTTCCACGAATATTACTACAAAACCGTACGATACCGGTAGCGCCCTCTGACTCTGTATTTCCTCCCTTTGCCGTCAGACGGAACCGCCGTCGCCGCCGCCGCCGCCACCGTCCGAGTCGTTCGCCTGGAGCGGCCCCGAGGTGCCAGAGCGGACCACAGTCCCGGTCCGCTCCTCTTCACTGCCCCGGCCTGAGAGTGCCACTGTCACCCTGCTGAGGGAGGCCAGACAGGGCCACCTGCCGAGAGGACCTCAGTACCTCAGCAGTGTCGACGGCAACAGACGTTAGTATAGGGGGGGGGGGGGAGTAGGGGAGGCCAGACAGGGCCACCTGCCGAAAGGAGCTCAGTACCTCAGCAGTGTCGACGGCAACAGACGTTAGTATAGGGGGGGGGGGGGGTAGGGGGAGGCCAGACAGGGCCACCTGCCGAGAGGAGCTCAGTACTTCAGCAGTGTCGACGGCAACAGACGTTAGTATAAGGAGGGGGGGGGGGGGGTAGGGGGAGGCCAGACAGGGACGCCTGCCTAGAGGAGATCAGTACCTCAGCAGTGTCGACGGCGGCAGACGTTAGTATAAGGAGGGGGAGGTTTGTACCTCCTGTATGACGTCACATACAGGAGGCCAGACAGGGCCACCTGCCGAGAGGAGCTCAGTACCTCAGCTGTGTCGACGGCGGCAGACGTTAGTATAAGGAGGGGGAGGTTTGTACCTCCTGTATGACGTCACATACAGGAGGCCAGACAGGGACACCTGCCGAGAGGAGCTCAGTACCTCAGCAGTGTCGACGGCGGCAGACGTTAGTATAAGGAGGGGGAGGTTTGTACCTCCTGTATTACGTCACATACAGGAGGCCAGACAGGGACACCTTCCGAGAGGAGCTCAGTACCCCAGCAGTGTCGACGGCGGCAGACGTTAGTATAAGGAGGGGGAGGTTTGTACCTCCTGTATGACGTCACATACAGGAGGCCAGACAGGGACACCTTCCGAGAGGAGCTCAGTACCTCAGCAGTGTCGACGGCGGCAGACGTTTGTATAAGGAGGGGGAGGGGGAGGTTTGTACAGGGGCGTTGGTATGCAAATTTTAGCATTATAAGTAACTGGAGAGATGGGTAGGGAAAGACAGGAAGGGGAGAGTGGATATAAATAAAGGGTAGGATAAGCGAGGTATTTTGAGTTATTTTTTGTACTTATCTGTTCAGTTTCACATCCATTGATTTCATTTTCACCTCTTGAATGAATGATGACAGTAATCGACAGTTAGCAGGAAATCAAGTAGATCAAATTAAATAATCTAGCCTAGTTTTGAAAATGCCTATTGCAAGGCGCAAGAGAGCCAGAAAGTGTGGGAATACTTCTGACGAGAAGAAAGAGGAGAGAGAAGATACTAGAGAAGAGAAGGTAGATGCTGACAGAGAAGAGGATAGTGAAGAGAAGAGAGGTGTGATGAGAGAAGAAAAGAGAGAGGATAAGAGTGAAGATAATATAGAAGAGAAGATAGAAGAGAAAATAGAAGAGAAGTTAGGAGTGATGATCGAAGAGAAGCTGGATAAGAAGATAGAACAGATGATAGAAAGGAAGATACAAAAGATAAAAAAGAAGATACTAGATAAAATGGAAGAAAAGATAGACGAGATCATCGGAGTGATGATAGAAGACAAGATAGAAGAGAAATTAAAAAGTATGATGGAAGGGAAGATGGAGAAGGGAAGAGGGAAGAAGGGAAGAGAAGATGGAAGGAACATAGTAGAAACGATAGGAGAGAAGATAGAAGAGCAGAGTAGAGAGCAGCTTGGGGAGACGATAGAAAAGCTGATAGAAGAGAAGATAGAGAAGAAGAAAGAAGAGAAGATAGAAGAAAAAAGAGATGGTTGGATAACTGTACAGGATAAGAATAGACAGCACATCCAGGGTAGCAAGAGGCATCGCATTCCCGGGGAGCAGGAGCATTGTGTTGCCCTATCGAACAGATTCAGTGTCCTGGCGCCTGCCGAGGAACCTGAGAAGGAGAAGATTAGATATTTGATGATCGGTGATTCGCGGGTGAGGCCCCTTGGGAGAGTGTTTTGTGGGAGGGAGGACAGGTGTGCCGTCAAACCAGGAGTAAAAGTGTCCGAACTTGGCCCTATTATCCAGGACGAACTACGTGCGTGCGATCCCGAAACGATCATCGTACAAGTGGGGGTTAATGACGTTGGACCGAGGCGCAGCGTAAAGCTTGTACAGGAATATAGGCAACTGCTGCAGACGCTGAAGGAGGCTAGGAAGACTATCGTCATCACTGGCATCCTCCCTCGAGTTGCAGTCGGCACGGAGTGGTACTCCAGAGCCCTGTCAGCAAACCACTCTGTGAGTAAACTATGCTCGGCTATGGGGTTTGAGTTTGTCGACCTGTGGGATAAATTTTATGGCAGCGACGTGTACTACATGAGGGATGGTTTGCATTTATCGGATGAGGGGGCGACAGTACTGGGGGCTGCATACGCAAGGGTGATTCCGGGAAACTAGTTGGGAGGGGGGGGGGGGGGGGGTCAGAAGACACAGGTAAAAGGGCATCGAGAAGTAGGCAATGGTGAAGGTTCAACTGATAAGGGGACGCATCAAAGTTATCATACCTGTAGCAGTAGTAGCAGTGGTAGAGAGCTACCTAAATGTAATATTGGATGTATAATGTTAAATGCACAGAGCATTAGATCAAAATTTGATGAGTTCAGATGCTATGTTGGTATTCAAAAACCGGATATTATTTGTGTAACAGAAACATGGGTTAGTGAGGAATTTTGTGATGATAGGCTACAGGACTTCGAACTACAAGGTTACAACATGTTTTCGTACTGCAGGAAATCACGGCAGGGTGGCGGGGTATTTGTATACGTCAATAGTTTATACGTTGCTACGAGAGTTGATGATCCATTAAAAGCGAAGGACGTAGAATCAATTTGGATAGACGTTAAAATTGGTGCAGGTAATAGGGACAACTTAAGAATAGGAGCATTCTACAGACCAGGTAATCTTTTGAGAGTGCCTCAAGTTGAAGCAGACCGAGTGATCTGCGAAGAAATTCGTAATAATTTTAAAACACATTGTCTGATTATGGGGGATTTCAATTTACGAGGGTATGAAGGCAGGGTAGAGACCAACGAGTGTATGATGTTTAGGCAACTTTTTGAAGAGGAACTTTTTATGCATCAGTTTGTCACTGAACCAACTAGATTATGTTCAATTCTTGACCTAGTCTTCTCTGACAACAGAGAACTAGTGAGTGATGTAACCATCGGTGAGGGACTCGGTAAAAGCGATCATAGTATAGTAAACTTTAATATCTCATCTAATGTTAAGCTCAAAGATAATCTCCTTCTGGTTCCAAATTTTAATCAAGCAGACTTTGACAAATTGAGAAATGAACTTGCCCAGATCGATTGGAACAGTGGGTTTGAAAGATTAGATACATGTGAATCCTGGAATTATTTTAAGACTATATTGAAAGCAGTTCAGAGTAGACACATACCATTTAAGTATAAACGTAGTAGAAAAAACGATAGACCTCCCTGGCTTACACCAGAAGTTAGAAATGCCATCAAAACGAAAAGAGCTGCATTTAAGAAAATGAAGGGATCACCAATTGAGTCAAATAAGAGAAGTTACCAAAAAAGTAGGGACGAGGTAAAGAGAAGAGTCAGGGCAGCAAAAAGAGCAAAGGAAATAGACTTGGCAAAGAACTGCATTGCCGACAGCAAGAGATTTTTTAGTTTTTACAAAATGAATAACGTTTCAAAAAGTATTGGTCCACTTAAAGTAAATGATATGTTGGTAAGTAAAGATAACGAAATGGTGGAATTGTTGAGAAATCAGTTCAGTTCCGTTTTTACAATCGAAGACCAAAGTGGTATCGCATTACTTCATCCTCCGCCAGTAACGGAGGATACTTTGGGAGAGCTGGGCAATATAAGTAGTGATTTAGTTAGTGCATATTTAAAAAAGATAAAACCTAATAAGGCGGAGGGACCAGATACTATATATGCAAGGGTTTTAAAAGAATGTGGAAGAGAGATATCTGTTCCATTGGCTATAATATTTTCCAGATCACTAAAAGAAACAAATATTCCACTTGACTGGAAGAGTGCAAACGTAGTTCCTATATTTAAAAAGGGGGATAAAAGTAAGGTAGAAAATTATAGACCTGTCAGTCTTACCTCCTTAGTTTGCAAAGTACTGGAATCAATCATTAAAGATAAAATAGTAGAATATTTGGATGAATATAAAATCATTAGGGAAAATCAGCATGGCTTCAGGAAGGGTTATTCGTGCTTGACCAACCTTCTGCAGTTTTTGGATGTGGCAACCGATAGTTTTGATAGGGGTGAACAGCTTGATGTAGCGTATCTTGATTTTAGTAAAGCTTTTGATAAGGTTCCCCATAAAAGATTAGGATTACAACTGAAAAGCCACGGAATAAGCGGCAAGGCGCTTGATTGGATCGAGTTTTGGCTCTCAGGACGGCGGCAAAGAGTTTTACTAAATGGGGTCAAATCTGAATGGAGAGATGTGCGTAGTGGGGTGCCTCAAGGCTCAGTTTTAGGCCCATTGTTATTTTTAATATTCATTAATACAATCGAGAATGGTGTAGACAGTAAAGTGTTAAAATTTGCTGACGATCTTAAAGTTTTCAGGGTTATTAGGAGAGATAACGACCAGGATCTTTTCCAGTCGGATCTGGATAGGTTGGTTGAATGGTCAGAAACATGGCAAATGGAATTTAATATTAACAAATGTAAAGTTATGCATGTAGGCCGAGTAAAAAGAAGAACTTCATACACAATGGGGGGACAGGAGATGTCACAGACGGTAATGGAAAGGGACCTAGGGGTAATAGTTAACAGTAAGCTGTCTGCATCTGACCAGGTAACCAAAGCTAGAAAACAGGCGCTAAGGATGCTTGGTGCCATTTACAGGAATGTTTCTTATAAAAGTGCTGAGGTGATAACTAAACTGTATTGTGCATTTGTTAGACCACATTTAGAGTACTGTGTTCAAGCTTGGTCTCCAACGTATGAGAAAGATTGTTGGTTACTAGAAAGGGTACAAAAACGGGCAACGAAAATGGTTAACGGTATTAGTAATTTAGAATATGAGGATAGGCTTAAAACATTGGATATGTTCTCACTTAAATACAGAAGATTGAGGGGGGATCTCATTGAAGTTTTTAAGTTTGTAAATGGTCAACAGATTGGGTATTTAAAGAACTTGTTTGATTTTGATGGAGAGAAAAGAGGGCGATGCCTTCAGTATAAACTTATTGTTAAACAAAGCAGGACTAGATTAAGACAGTCGTTTTTCAGTAGAAGGGCTGTGAGCCATTGGAACAATTTACCAGGTGATGTAATCAGTGCAGCCACATTAGTTTCTTTCAAAGCTGGGCTCGACAAATATTTTGCGGGAAAGGGTTTTGTTTATAAATATTCCTGGGATTAGTCTTAGTTATAGTGATACACATATGCGAATATACATAAGAACATAACAAATTGAAATAGGTTGCTTACAAAAAAGGGATTATTTTGAGAAGGAAGATTGTGTATGTGTGGGACTAGTGTAATTACAACGTTTGTGTGGATTGAATGTCTTGTGAATGTAGATTGCTAAATTCTGAGGTTCGTGTGTGCAGGACGATGTATATGTACTGGATGTTAAATTCTGAAAATGGTTAGTGTGTATTACATGATATGGTGCCCTGCGAGGCAATGTATGTGGCCGTTCATGTCCGTTGTCACATGTGTGCCGTTCACGTCCATGTGTGCCGTACAACCCAGGACGGGCCCATGAGGCTCTTTGTTGTACTGAAAATTTATGTCTTTATGTCTTTAAACTATTCCATTGCTATCAATTCGAGACATGTGCCACATACCATTTAGTGCGTAGAGTAAATACGCAAATAAGAAGTAGCAACACATTTCAAATTGTCTCATTTCCCCAGGATTGTGCCCTACAGCGTTTGCCAGGCGTGTGTGATATGTTTCCTAGCTCGACGGATGGTTTCGACTTCTCACGAGTGTGACTGTGTTCCTCAGAGGCCGCACAGCGCCGGGCTCCTCCTGTGAAGGAAGTGGAGGGCGTCGGACCGACCATCACGGGGGGAATGCCAGTGGCTCTCCGCAGCGTAAGTTAATTTGCTAGACATCTTCACACAGTCTTCACTCGGGTCGCGCAATGTGCGTGTGTTAGTTCAAATGACGGAAACTTTTGAATTGTTAACGTTTTTTAAGGTGAATGCGCTGGAATTCTCAGTACTTCTAAGTGAACGGGAAATTGTCCACACTGATCAAAGCTCTCCATATCGAGTTTGTCATCTTAAATCGGTGTGCCAGGCTTCGCGCGACTTCGCTTGACCTCTGACCGTCTGATGGTTATTTGCAGACTGTGAAGGATGAAAATCGCCAGGACTGGTACCGCCAAGTGTATGACAATCTGCACAGGCAGCCCCAAGGTTAGTCTGGAGCTCCTGCTCTGATCCTGACTTCCGCTTACGTATAACCATCGAGTAGTACCACTTACCGGCGTGCGAGTATTTTAGCGTACATATTCGTTGTTTTGCTTCACTTTGTGCTAGTCTCGCTGTGCCTGGAACTTGTAAAGTATGATTTTTTTGTTAAAACATCCATGGCTGCATTTTTAGACATTTTACAATTATAATGATCCATCAGATGTTGAGCGAAAAACGGACAGCGTGTGGTATTCGTTAGAGACTGATCTTGTACGAATATCCACTGTATCAATAGTGTGACTTTGTGCCCGCAGCACGCTCCACCTATGGTCTGGGAGGATACAACAGCGAACCGGAGATCAACTATGACGACGATCTGAACCCCAGGTCAGGCGAACTGAACCCCAGTTTAGACGAACTGAACCCCAGGTCAGAGGAACTGAACCCCAGGTCAGACGAACTGAACCTCAGGTCAGACGATCTGAACCCCAGGTCAGGGGAACTGAACCCCAGGTCAGGCGAACTGAACCCCAGTTTAGACGAACTGAACCCCAGGTCAGAGGAACTGAACCCCAGGTCAGACGAACTGAACCCCAGGTCAGACGATCTGAACCCCAGGTCAGGGGAACTGAACCCCAGGTCAGGCGAACTAAACCCCAGGTCCGGTGAACTGAATCCCAGGTCAGGTGAACTGAACCCCAGGTCAGAGGAACTGAAGCCCAGGTCAGGGGAACTGAACCCCAGATCAGGTGAACTGAACCCCAGGTCATACGAACTGAACCCCAAGTCAGACGAACTGAACCCCAGGTCGGACGAACTGAACCCCAGGTCAGATGAACTGAACCTCAGGTCCGGTGAACTGAACCCCAGGTCAGGCGATCTGAACCCCAGGTCAGGCGAACTGAACCCCAGGTCAGAGGAACGGAATCCCAGGTCAAGGGAACTGAACCCCAGGTCAGATGAACTGAACCCCAGGTCAGACGATCTGAACCCCAGGTCAGGTGAATTGAACCCCAGGCCAGACGAACTGAACCCCAGGTCAGGTGAACTTAACCCCAGATCAGGTTAACTGAACCCCAGGTCAGACGAACTGAACCCCAGGTCAGGCGAACTGAACCCCAGGTCAGACGATCTGAACCCGAGGTCAGGTGAACTAAACCCCAGGTCAGACGATCTGAACCCCAGGTCAGGGGAACTGAACCCCAGGTCAGGTGAACTTAACCCCAGGTCAGGTTAACTGAACCCCAGGTCAGACGAACTGAACCCCAGGTCAGGCGAACTGAACCCCAGGTCAGACGATCTGAACCCGAGGTCAGGTGAACTGAACCCCAGGTCAGACGATCTGAACCCCAGGTCAGGGGAACTGAACCCCAGGTCAGGTGAACTTAACCCCAGGTCAGGTTAACTGAACCCCAGGTCAGGTGAACTTAACCCCAGGTCAGGTGAACTTAACCCCAGGTCAGGTGAACTGAACCCCAGGTCAGACGGTCTGAACCCCAGGTCAGACGAACTGCTTTTCAATGGAAGTTCCTGTACACGCCCTTGTGAGTGTCATGCAGTGTCATATCGACTGCGTGAAGACTCCTAGATCAGTGATTCCAAAAAAAGTGTAAATACCCCACTTGTGGTAATGGAGCCTTTAGGTGATAGTAATGGCGATTGAACAGCTAAGTGGGAAATTGTAGCTGATTTGTTTGATTGAGGCACACATACACACACACCTACCGTACCAGTGTGTCGAACAACGCTGCGGTTGACCATGTCTCCGGTCAGTACCGCTTGGCCCCACCGGTACATATCAGGCCACCACAGATCCCTTGTACCGGGGCTCGAACCCGGCACCAACGGGTTATGAGCCCGTGTTCTGATCCTATCCCCTCGGCCACGGGGACGGTAATGATGCATTGATGTCTGATTATATTCCTGTCCCTAGATGGCACTAGTAGTACACGCCTGAAGTTATGATGTACCGCACAGCTTGATGCCGATAAACTGCGGTCTGCGCAGTGCGCAACGGAGGAGGGGCTTACGAGTCATTCTGGTCGTCAAAATGGAGTAACCATACCCTTGACGATGAGAACCAATGCCCTAGTTGTGTCAATAACACATTTATTAATACTTCAGGTTGTCAGACAAGCTATTTATTTGTCTCTTAACTCGACATATGTGTAACGTCTATCTGTATTCCAGTGGCGTCCCCTTGGCCCGGACGTCGGCTCCGTCCCTGAGTTTCCACATTTTGTCGCCAGGTGTCAGTCACGTCAGTCTGCAGAGCGATACAGAGGTCAGCCGGGGCGCATTGAGGATTACAGACCGGGACAGTCGTCACTGGCTGAACAGGAGGCTGCCAAGGTAGGTATCTGAGGTCATCTGAGGTGACTGAAGGTCACCAGGGATCACTGGAAGTCACCAGATATCTCCAGAGGTCGCTAGTGATCACTAGAGGTCACTAGAGTTCACTAGAGGTCACTAGAGGTCACTAGAGGTTACTATAGGTCACTAGAGGTCACTAGAGGTCACTAGAGGTCACTAGAGATCACTAGATGTCACTAGAGGTCACCGAAGGTCATCACATGTCACCGCAGGTCATCAGAGGTCACTAGAGATCACTGGGTCAGCCGGTTCGGGGAGGGCAAGGGCTTTACGTTCCAATAGAAAGTCGGCATTGCTTCACAGGCAAGTGGACGGGTTCGTCGCTGCGCAATGTACACTGAACACTGTACAGGGACAATGTACAGTCTACAGAACAGCACAGGTGTCTTACTCTGTGGAGACACAGCAGCAAGAACAGCAAGAACAGCACTCTGTGGTGACATGTCTCCCAACTGAGCGGTACTCTTCTTTGACAAGAGCCGTTTTACGAAGGATTATTGCGCTGATAGATTCTGAAAAACTTCTGAAAAGTGTTAACAAGTTTTGGTTTAGAAGTCTTAGTTCGACGATCCATTCCTTAACTACACAACTTTTACATGCGATTTTTGGCTTGAAATGTTTCTCATAATTTTGTAATATGTTTGCAAGAATAGAACATGTTGACAAAATTGCGGTTTGGTGGTTATTCGCAAGATAAGCATTGATAGGTTAGTTGTGATGCCAGATCTCCACCGACTGAAACTTGTTCAAAACTTCAAAACGATTCAGAAACATGCTGTGGCGTGTGACTATTGGCGGCAATGGACTCGCCCAATCCGGCCCAAGCCGGCGGCCGGCCTGTGCGGCTTGGCTTTGCCCATGTGCGTGCGGCACGCGGGTCGGAAGCGGCGGCGAATCGATGCTGGCATATCACTGCACATGCGCAGACCGACCTGTGATCCATGACGCTGCCAGATTTAGTTACTAGTATGACGATATGCTAAACTGAACGAATGGACTCTGGACGCAAATGTTCTTTAAAAACAGCCAATTTTGTATCATAAACTTGTTATGAGCTCAATACATGTTCCAGAACTATTGAATAGTGATAATATCGCCTAAATCAGTCATTTATTTCTTGGAATGTATAATATACTAAGACTTCATACCAAAACTTCTCATAAAATGTTCAGAATCTTTTCAGCGCAATAATCGTTCGTGAACACGGCTAAGATATCTGTACTTGAAGAGAGTGGCGACAGTCTGGTATGAATGCACTCGCGAGTTGTGCTTTAGTAACAGCTTACACGACTATGGAACCGATTGTGATCTCGCTGAATGACTATGACTGGAACCGATTGTGATCTCGCTGAATGACTATGACTGGAACCGATTGTGATCTCGCTGAATCACTATGACTGTGGCACCGATTGTGATCTCGCTGATTGACTATGACTGTGGAACCGACTGTGATCTCGCTAAATGAGTGTGACTGTGGAACCGATTGTGATCTCGCTGAATGACTACGACTGTGGCACCGATTGTGATATCGCGGAATGACTGTGACTATGGAACGATTGTGATCTCGCTGAATGACTGTGACTGTGGAACTGATTGTGATCTCGCTGAATGACTGTGACTGTGGAACCGATTGTGATCTCGCTGAATGACTGTGACTGTGGAACCGATTGTGATCTCGCTGAATGCAGCGATTATTTTCGACCTTGTGTGTCTGCCGGGCACATGAGTCAGTCGTTTGACACTGTGACACTTGACACTTGACACTTGACACTTGCCAGTTGACACTAAGTGGAAAGTATGACTGTGTGTCCTGGTGTATATCGGTACAAAATCAGTCAAAGGTGAAAAGGTGACAAATTTGCAGACAGCGTGTTATATTCCGGATATACATTTCAGCTGTGGACTACCATTACAAGTGTGACCATTACCATTACAAGTGTGACCATTACAAGTGTGACCATTACAAGTGTGACCATTACAAGTGCGACCATTACCATTACAAGTGTGACCATTACAAGTGTGACCATTACGTTTTACGTGGCCCTGTTTTCAGTACTGGGAGGAAGTTATGGGATATTTTGATAAGGTATGAGAACAAATTTGGGCCCGCTTGTTATTCACTACATAACATACAATTTTGGTTAAATGCGCTTCTTTGTTGTGTGTATGCAAATATTAACCATTTGGGTTTGAGATGCGATTTTGCCGATTATTTTGAATTGTGCTGATTTGGCGACCAATGCATGTTGCAGAGAATGTGTCGCTGGAAAATGTTACACGGTGGCACGGCATGTTTCGTTTCCTAAATGCACAACTAATTCAATAAGATCTTAATTTTAAATATTTTATTTCGGAGCTATTTCTTTACTTTGCACCACGTGCACGTGATTTATGATATGAGAAAGGAGTTTGTTATTTTTCCGCTTTAAGAAGCCAATATTAATGCACTAATACACTGCCTTCTTTGAAAACTATATGTTATAATTACCAAATTAACATAGCTAACATGGTTTAAGTGCTACAAATACTATTGCACATGGTCTGGATAAATACGTAATTGCTGGGAAGGACTAAATAAAATGTTTGTTTATTATTGCAGTTGTATTGCAAACACGTGGATAATGGACAATGTTGAGATTTTATCACTATGCACCAGAGGGTAGCCTTTGATTGCTTAAATGATGTCGTTAATGTATATTTTGTACTTTGCCCCTTGAGCTTCATGACATCGCATTTTAGAGCTCATGATTGACACAAATAACAAAATGAAGTGAATGCTTAAGATTTAAGTTCAATAATCAGTCTTTTGTGAAAACGTTCCGCGGCCGTAGGTAATTTGGATTATCGTGATGCTTTGCCGACACTGCATGTGAAGGGTACGATGATTTGGCGCTGCCTGCGTTTGGAATTAAAATCACTTTTTTACTTCCAAATGCGAGTGGAGTATTTAAACGTTTATTTTTATGCGTTTTCACAAATATTTAATTTTGAAAGTAAGTTATAGTAATCATTTCGAATATTTGTAATCATGTTTAAGGCTGTCACGCCAAAGGCATGCTATTGCGGCATTATTTGCTTTTATGTATATTAGTCTATATTATTATATTGTTTAATGTTTGCATCACAAATGCCTCAAACAGCCACATAATAAATATAGTGCAATACTTGTTCTAAACACAATTCGTAATTTTTCTCGGAACTGCTCCCATACTCATTTTCTACTCATTCCTTCGTCCTGTAAATTAATAAACTGTTTTTTTTAAACATATCTTATATAGCGATGCATAAATATATAATCGAACTTGTCCGTCTCGCTGTCACTACTGTCGTCAGACTCCGCTCTGTCACGATACCTATATCACATCTGTCACCATATGATGTCACCGTCTGTCACATCTGTCACGTCTGTCACCACCTGTCATCGTCTGTCACATCTGTAACATCTGTCACCACCTGACGCCATCTGTGACGACGTCAGTTCCTGGACGACCACTCCCACATCCGGCTGGAGAGACCGCTGCGGGGAGTGAGGAGTGTGAGTTAGCGCCGGGGACACTCACACTCGTCACTCACCCCTGGAGTGTTGTGCACGGGGACGCTCTAACACGCTTCCGGGGAGCCACGCCGTCAAGCTGCGCGCATCTGGAGCTTCGTTTGGTGCTGCTGCCTCCTGACGCTCGGCGTTTAGGGGTGCTGCGTTTGGTTTCAGTTGCCCTGTTCTGTTTGCGAGGTGTTTCAAACGGTGGTTTGGTGTGCTTTGGCTGCGCTGCTGCATCATGTTGCTGATGGATATTATGTTGCGGATTGCCGGCTGGTTTCAGCTGTCCGAAATGTTCATGGCCGGCTGGTTTCAGTTGTCCGAAATGTTCATGCTAATGTTGTGCTTTGCTAATACGGTGCGAATGAGCGACGGAATGTTTTATTAATGGCATGCGTTGCCAAAGGCATGAGGGTAGCTTCATTGTTGTCTGTGTGGCCTGAATGAAACATACATGCACAGGAAGAATCCGAAAAATAACTACTTTGCTGAGACCACCGGGAGCTATTAACTATCAAACTACTAATGTGATTCACCGCTTGGGTTTGATGCTCGCAACGCATAACTTTTAATACGTTCGTCGCCCGCTGCCACTCGGAAACGATTACGTTGTTTTAACTCTATGATATTTTCAGAACACAGCGACTGTGATGAGTGGTGTCTGTCATGCAACTTTTTACTTAAGTAACATGCTTAAAAACAAACAATAAGAGATGTGTTGCGCCGCTCTAAACAATAAGATATGTGTTGCGCCGTTCTAAACAATAAGATATGTGTTGCGCCGCTCTAAACAATAAGATATGTGTTGCGCCGCTCTAAACAATAAGAGATGTGTTGCGCCGTTCTAAACAATAAGATATGTGTTGCGCCGCTCTAAACAATAAGAGATGTGTTGCGCCGCTCTAAACAATAAGAGATGTGTTGCGCCGCTCTAAACAATAAGAGATGTGTTGCGCCGTTTTAACGTTCTACGACTGTTCGTCTACGAAGCATTTTAAGAAATGCGCCTTCAAGGTGCATTCTTGGTAACCTAAATCTCAAGGTCCTTTTATGGCAAGTTTGTTTAAATGTGCTATGGCGGGATTAGCGATTTTATGACCGAGTATTTGACTGGTACTCCTGTGTGTTTACTAACAGTGTGAGTGTGCCCTCTATTGTGCTGCTTTTTCAATAAGGAGGAGGTGCTCGACAAGCCAGAAGCAGAGGTAAAATTGCTATGATGAGTTTATTTTTATTTTCTGGTAAGCGACATATATGTACCGGTAATGTGCCTCGCGGCGCAAGTAATGTGCCTCGCGGCGTAAGTAATGTTCCTCGCGGCGTAAGTAATGTGCCTCGCGGCGTGAGTAATGTGCCTTGCGGCGTAAGGCATCACTGATGGCTGTGTATGGTTATCTGACACGATTTAGCACTAAAGCGCCAACTTCGGAATGTTTGTGCGGTAACTTTTCGGTCCGTTTAGTGTCGGTCAAAATAGTGAAATTTGCAAAGACAATACCATCACTGACGCGTGCTTGCTTTGCAATTACCACCTTGCGTTATCAACGGCCCATAACAATGTTGAACCGTTATGGGCCGTTCAAATCAAACAACAAAATAATCTTTTAGTCTGTTTAACGCTGTGGTTATGTAAGGCATTGGGATAATACGTATTTTAAAGCTTTTATTTGACCTTCTTACAAAAGTTGAGTTTATGATTTAATGTTTTGTATGAATTTTCGAACACGGCTCATGATCACATACACAAAACCTAAAAAAACACAACAAAATAATCGTCTGGCTTTGATAAATGATCTGTGCAAGGTCCCAGCCATTGCAGTTCTCCGCTTTATCGCACGGAGATGGCTGTACATATTTTGACGAGAATTCGGCGCTTGTTCCAGGCTGTCCACCAGTCGCTGTCGCCACCGAACAACTACGCACCTCGGTAAGAATTAGACATTGTCCGGCAAAAATATGTTAAGAGACTGATGCTATGTATGATTTCAAAGGAAACCTACATTTATCAGATATATTATTGGAGTAAGTTTTCACTTTCAGTAAAAGTCCTTGTTCAGAAAAAAAAACTGCTGAATGATAGAAACAAAACGCTCACATTGCATAGCACTTCCACTAAAACGACCGTTCGTGGCATATGCTATGTGCTGTTAAAGGGGGATTTCTGAGAGAGACGGCGGTTCTGCTTGCCTGCAAAACGGTGTTCCGGCTAAACCTCGCAAGTCAGAGGTGTATAAATATATGAACAGGTATCTCTCGGTTGCCTGTCTGCCTGCGGTTTCTCTCCTGTTGTCGAACCTCATGCCTGTTGTCTAACTTCTATGGATGGTGGATGCCCAAGCATGACATCTTTCTAGCCCAACACTTAACCTTAACGTGAAGCGCAAAAGGACACTACGGGGAAATGAAAATGCTAAACATGGGACAGAAAACTTAAATTTGAAATGACCTATTCTGGGTATGAGGTAGTGACTAGTGATTAAAGTAAATAATTACGATAGTGAGCGCTCGCTCGTCCTTCCGTGGAGTATGGGACAAATCGGAATATGAGCGGCCCGGTCCGACCCGGCCCGTGACGAAGCTTTTGAGAAGTTCATATATCTGCAACCGCACGTCCGATTGACAAGCAGGCTTCTTTGCTGAGTAGCCCCATCCAACCTACCCTGTTTGAGACCAGTGCCGACTCATGTGGGTGACTACCACTGCGCGTGGCGCGTGCCGCGTGAGGGGTGTTGACAAGTGTTCTCTTGCAAAAACTCCGCATCGGCTGGGCTGATAGTGTGCACATTTCGTGTGTGGTTAGGGACCTCTCAGCCGCCACTTTCACACAACTCAGGGGTGGTCAGGGACTGGGTGGTGTCAAGACAAGGGTGGTGAAAAAGTGAGGTGCAGTCCTATTGTGGCGGCCTTCACGCAGCGAACTGCGTTTCAAACCAACAGCCACAGAAAGTCACATGTGAGTGTTTCTAAACTTGAATGCAAAAACTGCTATCCCATCCGAATGGTATGACGTAACGAATCCAAATAAAATTAACCAATCAAATTGTAGAACTGTCATGAATGCGTGCGCATACCAACCTCACCATACATTTCCTTCGCGCTCAAATCGTTCATCGCCAACTACAGTGCCTTACTGATATCTAAAATTGTCGACAATTGTAATTGTCTATTAGGGTTAATGTAGCTTTAGAAAAGGACACTTACTATTGAGATGACGATTTGCTCTAACAGTGATCTTATCTTACCCTCGCTTTTAACATAAACTAAGTGAAATCCGGATTTATTGACTGTTGATGTTTAGTCTGTCGTCATTAACTAGTACTTAATCCACATGGTGACTAACGACCTTTGTATAACTTTGGCTGAATAAAATATGTATGTTAGTAAATGCAGTATTTGTACTAATTATTAATCGATGCTTGAGTTTTCCAAGAGAGACCTTTTACGTTTTGAATTAGCAGAATAATAAGAACTTTATTTTGTATTTGTTTCAAACTTGTAGCACGGTGTTAAATTGATTTTTCATAGCGACTCTTATTCCGAAATCATGGTGAGACAGCGTTTTTCCCCGTTAGCGAGCTGCGTACGGAACACACCGTTTCATATTAATGATCTACTGCAGCACGGAATAGAGACCTTCAGTTGACGGGTTTCTGCTGCACCCCCACAGGCCGCTGGACGGTTACGAATCCGACTCGACGCTGGTGTACCACAGGAACGAGCCGACGGCGCTGACATCTGGCGAGCAGCGGTCGTACTACAACCAGATCCAGCGGGGCGGCGACGTACCGCTGGCCGGCCTGAGGAAACCGGCACCGGAGAGGCCTAAAGGTCAGCAGAGGAGGCATACATATCGACACAGCTGTCACTCACGCACACGCACACGCACACGCACACGCACACGCACACGCACACGCACACGCACACGCACACGCACACGCACACGCACACGCACACGCACACGCACACGCACACGCACACGCACACGCACACGCACACGCACACGCACACGCACACGCGCACGCGCACGCGCACGCGCACGCGCACGCGCACGCACACGTGCACCCACACGCACACGCACACGCACACGCACACGCACACGCACACGCACACGCACACGCACACGCACACGCACACGCACTTAGAGACCGATACGTTGCAGACAG
Source organism: Chirona hameri (assembly GCA_036785665.1). Taxonomy (NCBI): domain Eukaryota; kingdom Metazoa; phylum Arthropoda; class Thecostraca; order Balanomorpha; family Balanidae; genus Chirona; species Chirona hameri. The sequence goes on from JAXIVJ010000035.1 coordinate 36,269, forward strand.
GGTCCGCAGATATATTTGCGACACTTAGGAGTACGTAGAAGTCGCACGCAGATACTGCATACAGGCGCCACGGCGATGGTGCGTTACAAGGCGTAAGGTCTGCCTTAGTCCGCTAAATATCAGGCATTGCTATATTGAGGTTGGGTAGAATTTATCATCGGTTACTTCATTTGTTTGACTGCAGTATCAACCCAAAGTTATTACATTTATTGCTATGTTTAATCTTATATTGCAGAGGGTCACTGTTGACGTGGAACATGGTCTTGTTTTTAATATGCCAGGTTTATGAAGGGTTTGTCGTTCGTTTTCTTGATAATGTCATATTGTATGTTACTTAATCCATTACGCATCTGGACGCAATACATGGGCGTAACTGCATTGCTGTTAACATCAACTTATTTGCATTTCATAATTGTGTTATTTTTCAATAGTGTCCAATGTTCATGCAATTTCGATACTTGAAAGCAGCCATGCCGTGGTATCCATCTCCCATGTAGGTGTTTTTATCTACAAAACATTGTTCGCAATGTTAAAATGTCTTTCATCTCCTGTACATTGACTAATGTTATGCATGATTTGCCGTGTCCGATTTGTGTCCTGTTCATGTTGAATGTTTGTTGACCGATTTGCATGATTACAGTAATTACATGCGCACTGCACACTTGCCTCCGCTTACTGCTATAATATTGGCGTCTGGGACGAGCCTGTAAACGTACCTCGCTGACTGATGCTGCATTCTCCTTCGACGATACCTTTTGCTTTTGGTGGGTCGTCATACACGTGACAATGACCTCGCTGCCTCGCGTGACAATGACCTCGCTGCCTCGCGTGACAATGACATCGCTGCTTCGCATGCTATTGTATTAATGATGCATTTCCTGGGCGAAGGCTTCGTCGTTACGCATGGTGAACGAGCATGAGAAGATACGCGCGTCGTAGATGACGATGACTGTTTCCTCACTCTTCATAAAGGTAAAGGACTGTCGTTAACTGGAATCGTCCTATACTATCGCACAATTCACGCAAAGTGAAACTTCACGTCACGGCATTGGCCTGCCTACTGTGTAGCAGTGGTGGCGACATGGGTCCGGTTGTGGCTCATCTTCTCTCCAATGACTGGCACCAGCGCACTGCACCTTTAATCTCCCGAAACTAGCGACGAAACTGGCGACGATCAAGGCCGCGTGTAGACACTGGTCTATCATCTCTCTGGTGATGGAATCCTTCACGTCACTCGAAGCTTGCAAAGCAGTACTGAGCATGTGATACGAGTTGGTCCTTCAGTCTGCTACGTCTACAACGTAGTTCATTTCTTCCTAGAATACGACATGTCTCCATTTTCGCTGCTCGGCAGGGGCAGGATCTGAAAGCCCGGATGAACGACGCTTCTGCTTGCACAGCTGCATTTTCACACAGAGGTACATGCCTGGCTACTCCGTGTCTGACCGGTCTAAGATGGTCTACCTCTTAATGTCAACCAGACACAGGAGGAATAAAGAACGCACAGCCGGGCGCCGGCGGTGGTGGTGGCGGTACTTGCGTATTCTTTGGTTGCTTCCTTAATGTTTCACGACGATCGCAGTTCCAGTATGTTTTTAGGTGTATGGTCCTTTTAACTGTTCAGCCCACGATGCTGCTTATTACTTCACCTTAGTTTCTTTCGTGTTTTCCTTCCTCTTTGCCCCTTTCCTGTGTTCCAATATATTAAATAATAGTTGCGCTATATTCAGTTCCTCCACTTCATAGATTAAAACTTTGTCAACATATTGTTGCTAGTTGCGGCGATCGCAGGCCCTGTTACGCCTCTGGATATACCTGATGCAGTTGATACCTTGTTATCGCCACCACCGCCGGCTGTTTGCAGACTCTGACGTCACCACTGCCATCTCTGACGTCACCGCTGCTGTTTTTGACGTCACTGAGTTGGCGGTGGCGGGCTCTGTGGGCAGCGAGCCTGGATCTCTGACGTCACCGCTGCTGTTTCTGACGTCACTGAGTTGGCAGTGGCGGGCTCTGTAGGCAGCGAGCCTGGATCTCACCGGCGTCAGACCTCTGACGACGTGTGCAGACCGCCAGGTGTCGCTCGGCCATCTGTCCGTGTCCACCCTCTGACGGGGTCCTCTCCTCGCAGCGAGGACGGTGACGTCACAGTGACGTAGCCCGCGGACGGTGACGTCACGGAATCTTCGACGCCGGACGAAGGGACGCCGCTATCTGCTGGGAGAAGTCACCTTGCCACAGTGACCGCCCCGCGTCCACCGCGCCGTGTGCAGTCCCTCTGGAGTTCGGCGCTCACACAGTGGCGCCAGCAGTGGCCGACCGCGGAAGTTATGACTCCCGCTGCAGCGACAGATGGCGACACCGTCGCCGAACGTCGACCAGCGGAGATCGCCCCCGATACTGAGGGTCGTGAAAGGCTGCTGCGACGCGGTGAAGAGAAGACATCCATGCCTGAATCAAGGTCACAACTGCAGCAGCAAGGCGACGAGGTCAACGCCAAGCGCAGCACCAGTCAGCGAAGTCAGGTGCCAACCCGAGTGCGCCAGCTGACTAGCCAGCTCTCGACATTTGGCGTGTCTGCTGCGCCCTCCACCCTGCCTCGGGCGGGGCGGGAGCGGGAGAGACTCGGCCAGCGGCGTGCGGTGACGAGCAGCACCTTCCTGCTCAAGGACGCGGGTCGAGTAAACCCCCTGAGGCGACCTGCCAGTGCAGCCGATGTAGACAGAGAGCTGAAGAAGGAGCAGAGAGACATATCTGCACCGCCAACTTCAGCAGTCAGTACACCTACATTGGCTACTGCCTCCACCTTCACCACTGCCCCCCGACCAGGGAGCGCTTTGAGAAGCTCCTCGAGAAGCTCCTCGAGAGCTGAGCTTCCGCGGAAGCAATCACGGACGGTTAGCGTGGCCGAGGAGGAGAAACGTCGGCGAGAGATGGGTTGGAACAGCCCGCAGAACCATTCCAAGTCGCTGCCGCGGCTGCCTCGGACCTCACCGACTCCCAGGAAGTCTTCGGCGCCGGTGGTGGTGAGGCTGACACGACCTCCGCCGCTCCGGAAGGCACGCAGTTTTGCCACCACGCAGGCAGTCATTGAAGAAACGCCGGAGGGGGCAAAGACGGGCCGACGTGTGAGCACCAGACTGACATCACCTGGTGGGAAGCCTGATACCCCGGGGAGTAAAGTACAATCTGGCACTCGAAAATTGACGGCGTCTGGAGCGAGTATTAGGGGCACACCAACCGGAAGCACGACAAAGGCGACAGCAGTCAATACTGGAAAGACATCTGTCAGTGGTAAAAGGTCGGTTACCAGAGTTTCCAGACCCGACGTTAGTGTGAAGTCACCAGACTCACGAGTGACTTCACCCGACTCGAGGGTAACATCTCCTGACTCCAGAGTGACCTCACCTGTTTCGAGAATGACATCACCAGCCACTCCATCCCTGACGGCCTCCGACCGCAAGCAATCGCGCTGCTCCCCAGTTTCTGAGCCAGACGCGACTGCTGTCACCTGTCGGCGCAGTTCGCAGCCGAAGCTCAGCGACCCGTCGCAGTTCCGACCGCCGAGCAGCCTGGCCAAGTTGTCTGTGACGGCTAAAACGCCACCGCCGAGTTTTAGTCGAGCTTCCATACCGAAGGAGACGGGGACAGCAACAGATGAGAGGCAGAAACAGCGGAAACAGTCGGCTGACAGCCAACGGGCCATTGCTGATGAAGAGGACGCGGAGGCCGAGCATCCCACCAGCCATAACGATAGTGGTGTGATGGTGGGACTAGAGGTCAAGAAAGAAGACACAACCATTACAGAAGAAAACACCATGTGCAACAAGAACATCGTGAATGAGACATCACTGAAAAGGGTGGAATTTAGCTCAGACAAAGTAAATCTAGAACAAGTTCAGGAGATATCTCAGAAGCAGGCGGCTGACGAGTCACAGCCACCCGTTTCCTCGACAATCACACCGACAAGGCTTCCTCTCACCGACGAAGTGCAACCACCATCCTCCAACATGCCCAGCCCGGATAGCCATGACCTGAGTCACGCGACTTCAGCAAGTGAGGAGACTGGCTACGTAAGCTCGGCGTCTCACAGTCCGTCCAGTCGGTCAGCGTCCGGTTCTCGTGCCAGTGGTATGACGTCAGAAAGACTGGTTTTGCGTTACGGCTCTGAGTCTTATACCGGAATCAGTCAGCCGGCTAGCGGAGAAACAAGAGATGGTGCCAAGGAAAGGCAGTCGGCAGTGAGTCAGTCTGACATAACCCTGGCCTCCAACGTGGTGCAAACAACGCCATTAGAAAACAAGGAATCGAGGGAAAGCAAGCACACCAAAGTGAATGGCGTGTCAGAGCGACACGATCAGGATAGCTCCAGCATCTCTGATATCGACAAACGGAGACGAACACCACAGAGGTCCTTCCACGGACCTCCGCGAGCCGGTGTCTCCTCCGCCACGCTCGACCGGTTCCGCAGATCCTCCGTCACCCCGGACCGATGCGGCGGCTCGCTGGACCGCCGCCGTTCAACGTCCTCACCACAAAGCGACACCGCCGAGCTGGCCTATCTGCGGGATACGCTGCTTTCCCCTGGCGCGGGTGCAAGAGAGGAGTCCCTGGACCGGTACCTGTCGAGCGTGGCCCGCCTACTGCGTCTCAGTCGCGGCTCAGCCGGCTTCCAACAGTTGAAGCCGCACTACCGGGCGCTGCAGCGAGCGACAGAGACGGGAGCGCCGGCTGCTGAGCTGCGACAGCTGGCAGATGGGCACGTACGGGCCCTACTGGAGCTGCTCGAGCACCAGCAGCAGCAGCAGCAGCAGCAGCAGTGTCAGGGTGCCGCTGACCGGGACAGAGCCAGCGGCAGGTGGTCGGGAGACGTGGGACTGAGGTTCCGCGGACGGTCGGTGGAGGACCTGAAACGTATGTTCGCCGGGCAAACGCAGTCGCCGTCTCAGTCGGAGTCCAGATCTCAGTCAATGTCTCAGTCACTGTCGCAGTCACGATCCCAGTCTCGGCGCGGTTCCATCACCTCGTCATTGACTCAGTCTCAGGTGGGCCGCCTTCGACAGCAGCTGCAGCAGCTGCACAGTCCAAGACCTAACGCTGCCAGTCCAATCTCAACACGGTCCGGCTTCTCTGTCGATGTCACTGATCTGAGCGGACTGAACAATGTGCTTCCCGTGCGCCCGCCGCCTCCGCAGCCGCCTGTACGCTCTCACACATCCTACTCTATGACATCTCGGTCGAAAACGCTTCCGTCCGTGTCGTCATCGACGTCATCACAGCCTCCGGTGTCCGAGGACCGCCATCGGCTGGTGGAGAGGTCAGAGCGTTTGCGCCGGCTGCGGGAAGAGCGTGTCGGCCGCCCGGTAGCATCAGCCGCTCCTCCAACATCGTCCATGACCTCAGCAACAACCTCCTCGCTTACCTCGGCGCCACCTGGCGCGGGCCTGTCGCCGCACCTGCCGAACCCGGTGCAGAAGCCGCCGAGGGCGAGGGACATCCCGGATGACGGATTCCGCTCTCTGCCGAGTGGCGCGCGACTGCGGCGCCAGCGCGCTGCTACTTCTGTACAGAATGTGCCGCAGCGGACTGTCTCCGAGCAGCTTGCTGTCGCCGCTGACGGCGGTGTTGCCGCTGACGGTGGTGTCGCCGCTGTCGTCGGAGGAGGTGTTGATGTCGGAGGAGGCGATGGTGGCGCGAGGGAGGGTCGACTCAGCGCGGTGGTGCGTCCAATTCCGGTGGAGATGCGGAGGGTGGCGCGCGAGACATCTCACCGCGCCAGCGCGCCTCCGTCACTGGCATGGGAGGTGTCTGAGGCGCGCCGGCGGCCGTTGCCGACACCTCGCGTCACGGAGGACGATGGAAGTGAGGTGCAAGTGGTGTGCAGTCATCGTCCGGACCCGGAGCCGCAGCGGCGCCGCCGTCGCTCCGTCCGCCGGCTGCTGCTCTCGGGGTTCAGCAGTCTGAGGAGAAAGTGGCGCAGCAGGAGTGGCAGCAGGAAAAGGAAGGGAGACAATGGTGTTGTAGTGAAGGTGTCCGAGAATGGAGGAGGAGAGAGAGGAGACGGAATTGGGAATAGTCAGCCTCTACCAGTAGAGACGAAGGTCAAGAAGGTAGACGCGGCTACCTCCACGGCTGTGGACACAAATGTGAAGCGAGCAGTGGGCTCACCTCACCGCGTCCGCACGATCGGCCACATCTCCACCGCCACCAGCGCCCCTAACGGCCGCACCAGACAGCCGAAGTCCCGCCGACCGCAGCCAGAGGTCTCCCTGATCGGTCAGATGTTCACCTCCAGTCCGGAGTTGGGCGACGTGGAAGGCTACTCATGCGTCTGGCGGCAGACGTCCTCCGCGTTGAAGGACGAGTTCCGACCGGTCAGCAACTTCTCTGTTCGAACGGACGGCAGCGCTGCTGGCTCGTCTGTGGTTGCCTCCACCCCTGTACCTCCATCGGATAGTTCCGACTTCTCGGCAGTTTGGCGTGGTCCGGCAGAGATGGACTGGTCTATCCACCGTCCAATTGGGCGCTACGTGCCCGGCGCGAGCGGGAGCAACGGCTATCGGTCCCTGCCGCGGCCCAGAGCGAGGCGCCGCCCTCCGCCGCCGGCCACCGGGTCTCTGCCGCGACCGATGCCGCGCAAAACACCCTGCCCCTGCTGCACCCAGCCGGGCAAAGGCGAGCATCAACCACGCCAGGAGACGCCAGACGCCAATGCCCGGGAAGACGGTGAGTGGATTACGACAGATACTGTAGCCGGGTGATTCGTCATCCTCTGTGCATGTTAGCGAAGGTAAGAGGCAACGCCAGGCAGAAAGATCAATACGCTGTCGCTTTGTTGCTATCGGTCTGTTGCTTGCGATAGTGTTTATTTGCCGGTTGCTCCCTGCCTAAGACGTAATCAGATTCCTACCGACATGCGCTGGTAGTTTGCCATGTGTTCACCATTGTCAGCAACAAAAGGTAGGTGGCTCAGGTTGAGCTTTCAGCTACCCATCCCAAAAGCTTGGGCTGTTTTGCTACAGTTATACGGTGACCGAAGTGCCGAACCTGCCAATATGAGTGCAAGAAGTTCGGATGCATGGTGTTTTTCTGTGTGTTTACGCACTTATTTTGTGTCGTGTACTTATTTTAATGTTGCTAACATTTGTTTGGCGCATGCATATATTTGGTTCGATGTTGTGTCACCTCCCCGCTTGGTGTGGTTCACGTTTGTGTTCATTAAAACCAGTGGGCTTCGCTCAACATTACTAACCCAGCCTGTATTTGATGACACTCTCCTTCCCACCGTCTCTACCCTGACCTGGCCCGACTCGGCTCACCTGATGTTAGCAACCTTCATGGGACATGGGACATGGGACAGGCAGGCAGCTGGACTGTCTGCCTACTCCGTCCTGTCATACACCTCAAGGACTCCACCTCGCTCTGTCCAGACCTGCTAATCCTGTTTGCCCTTTGTCATACTCACTCTCTTTGAGCTTTACTCCTCCCTGTACAGACTGGTCGACCCGGTTTTCCCCGTTACCTCATGACTCCGCCATCTGACCTCCGGTACCCACCTCTGCGCCTGTCCCACTGCAGTGGCTATGCCGCGGTACCAGGAGGCGGCCGTCAACATCCACTACCGCTCCCCCGTCATCTGACCTCCTGTACCCACCACTGCGCCTGTCCCACTGCAGTGGCTATGCCGCGCTACCAGGAGGCGGCCGTCAACATCCACTACCGCTCCCCCGTCCGCTGGGAGGAGAAGGAGCCGCTCCCCGAGGAGGAGCTCCGCCGCCGCCAGGAGGACAACATGAGGAGGGTGTATGAGGAGGCCCGCCGCAGGAAGGAGGAGCGACAGGTCGAGGACCGCGAGAGCAGGCGGCACGGGGATAACTTCACGTGAGCTCCGGGACAGGGAAGGGCAGGGGGCATCCTGAGTTCCTGGACAGGGAAGATACTTCACGTTGGGTCCAGGGCATGGGAGATCATTTCGCTTGGTTTCATGATTTGTTCTTACTCGTTTGGCACCGATACAGTAGTATTACATGGAGCTTAAACATTTCACATAACGACACATGTTGTTAGCATTTTGAGACTTACCGAATACGTTGCGCACGTCACTTCAATGACGTAATGTGAGTCCAGACTGGCTATTGATTCAACTTTTTTTTGGAACGATTCAATCATGATTCATTTTGGAATCTGAATGATTCAATCACCGTTTGATTCACGGATACAATTTTGAGAATTGATTCATTCTGATTCAAAGAATCAAAACAAATATTTTAATTGATTCACTTTTGATTCAACATTTGAATATATGAGGTGAATTTATGTCAAATAAATACAAATGGAAACATGCATATATATATATATGATCATTAAAACATTGGTACAGCAATAGTATTTCCGTATAATTGAATGTAGCCACTGGGACTCCATGTATTTGGACAATTTACCAGTGTTCTTGAATCGTTAAATCTTTTGATTCAATCAGCCTTGATTTGATGCGGATTTTAATTCAATCTCGATTCATGAATCAAAATATCTGGTGGTGAATCGATTATGTTTTGACTCAATGAATTTTGATTGAACAATTCCAATTGATTCAATCAGTGTAGAGTCAATAACCAGTCTGATTATGTGACTTATTTTCCAGACCCAGTCAAAAATCGCCAATACCGCTGGACCGGTACGAGCGACTTTTTGATGACGTCACCGATGACCGCCGCCCTACGCTGACCGCCTCTGTGCTGCACGAGTTTCGCGCTCAGAACAACCGGTCAGTGACGTCAAAATGACGTTATATAGGAATGTGGTTTCCTTGACATAACTTTACGGGTTCCTGGTTAAGTTTTGCTTATGTAGATGACCTGAGATTTTGATATGTGTTGGCTTGTTATTGGCGACCTATGAGGTAGCATATTGTCAGAATTCTAACTGAAAATTAGTCATGCTTTGCCAAAACCAGCTTTCAGAGGTTATGCAATTACTCTTACATTCGTCATGACGTCGTGACTGCGTATGGCAATTCAGGTTCACATTGTAGCCATTCACTAGCGGATCCAGCAGGAAGGGGGGCAAAGCGGCATGCCCCCCCCCCCCAAAAAAAAACAATGCCTGAAATCAGAGAAAAATTGACACATTTCCTGATATAGAAGAAAATCTAAGGATTTTTTTCCGAAGGAAACTTTGTTTTAAATCAGTTATCAATGCATAAGCAAGCGAAATCCGATGAGCTTTCAGAATTGTGTGAAACCTTTTGGAATTTGCCACCCCCAAACCACCTGTGCCATCCCCCCCCCCCCCACCACCACCACCGTTCTGGATCCGCCAATGTAACCATTAGGTAGTTGTGCTATGCGTCAGGCCTGACTTGGTTGTCTACCTGTTACAGCGAGCTGACTTGGTTGTCTATCCTGACTTGGTTGTCTACCTGTTACAGCGAGCTGCCTGACTTGGTTGTCTACCTGTTACAGCGAGCTGACTTGGTTGTCTATCCTGACTTGGTTGTCTACCTGTTACAGCGAGCTGCCTGACTTGGTTGTCTACCTGTTACAGCGAGCTGACTTGGTTGTCTATCCTGACTGGGTTGTCTACCTGTTACAGCGAGCTGCCTGACTTGGTTGTCTACCTGTTACAGCGAGCTGCCTGACTTGGTTGTCTACCTGTTACAGCGAGCTGACTTGGTTGTCTATCCTGACTGGGTTGTCTACCTGTTACAGCGAGCTGACTTGGTTTTCTATCCTGACTTTGTTGTCTACCTGTTACAGCGAGCTGCCTTGGTTGTCTATCCTGACTGGGTTGTCTACCTGTTACAGCGAGCTGACTTGGTTTTCTATCCTGACTTTGTTGTCTACCTGTTACAGCGAGCTGCCTTGGTTGTCTATCCTGACTGGGTTGTCTACCTGTTACAGCGAGCTGACTTGGTTTTCTATCCTGACTGGGTTGTCTACCTGTTACAGCGAGTTGAGCTTGTCTCGCGGGGACACGGTGAGAATCCGGCGGAAGATAGACTCCAACTGGTACGAGGGCCAGAAGGGAACCCGCATCGGCATTTTCCCGGTCTCGTACGTCCAGGTCAGTACTGACAAGTCTGCTGTGCGGAACTGCTGTCTTCCTTGCCCACCACTGGGCCAGTGAGGTCACAACTAGCGACTAGTAAGGCAGCAATTCCTAGGCCGTCTACCGTGTTGCCCTAGACGGTATCGGAATAGATGTATACCCTCATTACATAGATGATGTATACTCCCATCACATAGATGATGTATACTCCCATTACATAGATGATGTATACTCCCATTACATAGATGATGTATACTCCCATTACATAGATGATGTATACTCCCATTACATAGATGATGTATATTCCCATTACATAGATGATGTATACTCCCATTACATAGATGATGTATACTCCCATTACATAGATGATGTATACTCCCATTATTTGGCCGTTATATCAACTTGTGTGATAACCTTGTGACTGATGTCAGTATATGACATTATGTGTCGACTTTGTAACCTGTACCATCGTGTATGACCTCGTCTGCCCCTGTGTGCGTCAGGTGATTGAGCCGCGGGAGAGGTCGGCCGATCGGTGGGCGGCCAAGCCCCAGGTCAGGGTCGGACACCGGTTCACGGCACAGTCACCCATGGAGCTCTCACTCAACAAAGGTACGACCCAGACCGGTGTATGTGTGTGCTTTGTGGGGATAATTTTCCTCATGGTACATGTTGACCATTATGTCCATTCCAGGTGGCGTGATGACCATTCTGTCCATATCAGGTGACGTGGTGTCCATTATGTCCATGTCAGGTGACGTGGTGTCCATTATGTCCATGTCGGGTGACGTGGTGACCATTCTGTCCGGCATGTGACGTGGTGACCATTCTGTCCATATCAGGTGACGTGGTGACCATTCTGTTCATGTCATGTGACGTGGTGACCATTCTGTCCGTCATGTGACGTGGTGACCATTCTGTACATGTCAGGTGACATGGTGACCATTATGTCCGTATCATGTGACGTGATGACCAGTATGCCCATATCAGGTGACGTGGTGACCATTATGTCCATGCCAGGTGACGTGGTGACCATTCTGTCCATGTCAGGTGACGTGGTGACAATTATGTACATGTCAGGTAACGTGGTGACCATTATGTCCGTATCATGTGACGTGATGACCAGTATGCCCATATCAGGTGATGTCGTGACCATTCTGTCCATGTCAGGTGACGTGGTGACCATTATGTCCATGTCAAGTGACGTGGTGACAATTCTGTACATATCAGGTGATGTGGTGACCATTATGTCCGTGCCGGGTTACGTGGTGACCATTCTGTCCATATCAGGTGACGTGGTGACCATTATGTCCATATCAGGTGACGTGGTGACCATTCTGTTCATGTCAGGTGACGTGGTGACCATTCTGTCCATGTCAGGTGACGTGGTGACCATTCTGTCCATGTCAGGTGACGTGATGACCATTATGTCCATGTCAGGTGACGTGGTGTCCATTATGTCCATGCCAGGTGTCGTGGTGACCATTATGTCCATACCAGGTGACGTGGTGACCATTATGTCTGTGTCCGGTTACGTGGTGACCATTCTGTCCATATCAGGTGCCGTGGTGACCATTATATCCGGGTCGGGTGACGTGGTGACCATTCTGTCCATATCAGGTGACGTGGTGACCATTATGTCCGTGTCGGGTGACGTGGTGTCCATTTGTGTGTCAGGGGACATGGTGACTATCCTGCGCCAAGTGGATGACAACTGGTACGAGGGTCGCCGTGGAGACGCCACCGGCATCTTCCCTGCCAGCTATGTGGAGCCTGTCACAGTGGAACACGCTGACCGTACGTAGAAAACACTGACTGTGTGAACGTAGGCGCTTACAATCTGATCTTGCAGTAATTTGTCATGCTATAGGTATCAGATACGCTTGAACGCAGTGACACGTTGACAGTTGTCACATTTATAATCCATGTTCCACTGCGTCACATTTATACTCCATGTGCCACTGCGTCACATTTGTGTACAGTTGCAAAGCAATTGATGGGGTAGTGGCGCTCTTGTGCCGTTGCGGCACCTTTTTTAACTAGTGTTTCCCCATGCCGCCACCAGGTGCCACTTGCCAGTGCTATCATGGCGGCAGTCCCGTGAACCAGTGTTTTCCCGTGTCGCCGCCAGGTGGTCCGCGTCAGAAGCCGGTGGGCGCTCCCGCTGCCCATGGTCTGGTGATGGACAGCCTCTCACTGAGGGCGCCCGGAGACCGTGACCAGCTGAGGGTGGAGGTGCAGCAGACGGCCGTGACGTACGTGTTGGTTCCCGCCTGAAACGCTGCCTATGTAGTGCGTCTGGCTACTTTTGAAGATGGCGTGCTTCCCACATAAACCCTGCTGGATCCATTGACATCATCAGACATTGATCTTCAATTTTATAGAAAATACAGAGTACAGAGTATACACGATATGAAATACTGAGTACAGAGTATACACGATATGTTCAGTTGTTAACATGTATGCTTGCTTTGTAGGGTCGTCGTTTAATAAGACACTCTAGTCTTGCGGCGCTTAGTGACAAATTTGTAATGGTATGTGTGGCTGTAGCGTGAGCACATCGGTTAGCATTATCCAGCCTTTATGTAGCATGTGCATGTACCTGTACGTGTACCTGGTCTGTCACTAGGCCTAGCTACAGGTTCATGCTCCCCAGCTTGTCTATAGCGCATGCATCTGTCACCAGGTACCGAGTGATGTTCCCGTACCGACACCAGAATGAGGACGAGCTGGATCTGGAGGAGGGTGACATGATCCAAGTCCTGGAACAGTGTCCCGACGGCTGGTACGTCACTGCGTAGCGCAGCCGATATTAGCTGGCCAATAGGCATATGCACCAACTGCTTCATTATATTCGTCTATACAATTATGTAGATATTGTAGATATGTAACAGAAACTCCACGATTTTAGGCCAATAAAGCATTGTCACTGTCGTTCGATTCCCAAATACACGTGATATGGTAATTGACCCAACCGCACCATGAACAAATTTCAATGAAGAAACATGCGAGTATATCTTTTTTTCACTGAGAGCTTCTGCACGTTACCTTCTGTTCAAAGTCATTTTATCTTCTATATTTGTTTAGTACTGCACAAAGACATCCTTTTGCCCATTAGTACATTATGAAACTCGGAAGGTAGTGTTTAAGCACCGTGTCAAGTTTTTTCAGCGACACAGGCTCTTGACAACTCCGTTTACAACTCACCTCTCTCGCTGCCGACAGGTACGTGGGCACCAACCAACGAACCGGGATGTTCGGCACCTTCCCTGGCAACTACACTCGCCGGATGTGACGTCGTCCCCGGCGAATGTGACGTCACTGTCGCTAGTGACACCTCACTGGAAACACTGCGGACCCAGGGAGAGATGTGAACACGCCTCATCGCTGCGGCCTTCTCCGTCGTCATGACAACCGGCGTGTGTCTGTTTATGAAGAACGCTTCCAGACCTTGGAAGTCCTGGATCTTGCGTCCGACATTTGCGAATGCTGTGTGAATTCTGCGCCTTGAGTACTGCGTGGAGAGCTTTGGGCGTCTTGTCCAAGTCTTGCCGTGGGCGTCAAGCCTCCGGAGGGTGAGCAGAGGACTTCTATGGGGTCGTGTCGTGAAGTCCCAACAAGGCAGGACAGTGAAGTGGCACGATAGTGCGCACGAGAAGTAGCACGTCTGGCATGGACATAAGATTGGGTAACGGTGTGGCCGCTACATGTGAGCGAAGCCAGGACTGAGGTTGGCGTGAAGAGCGCACGAATAAGAGGAGAACAATGTGTGGACGCACTGACGACAGAGAGTGGACGCTCGTGGGCCTTGTATGCGTCCGTACGGTGAATGAACGATATATGAATGGGTGAATGGACTAAGATGGCCCATTGTGGACAGTTTCGAACACTTCCATTTGCGAAAAGTGTTTTGCTGACGTGAGCGAAAGGTCGATTTTTATGTGCTTGAGTTGTTACGAGAAATGTGAATATTAGCTTATGTGTCTTGTTGGTGAGACGTTCTTGCTGCATAACAGTTGTTGTCGCATAGTTCGTACGAGAGACAATCTGTACAGAAACCAATGATAACCCCATTGCACTAAGACGTGTGTTAACGTGTGTTTTCTATGCATAATCTTATTACCTATAGATAATACCGTATTTAACGTACGAAAAATGCGATCGAAGATATCAAGATGCGGACAGCATTGTTATAATACCAACTTTCACGCGTGTATTGTACCTGTAGTTCCTCACTCTTACACATACGATACCACAGCCGCACGATGGCTTCCCACGATCGTGACCGAGGACAATATAATCCGGGTTTCACCCCGCCCCGCGCACCCCTAGTCACTGCCCAAAGACCCACCCGGGAGGGTTACTCGTCAGTGAGCGTCTGTTGGTGATGTGTGATTGATTGTGATGTGCGATTGATGTGTGATTGATGCGTCAGAGAGTGCTGCGCTACGTGTCTTCTTCGTGCTCTTTATCTGCCTAATAGTCTTCTCGAGTAGCTACTTACTAGCTGTTCCTCTAGGGTGGTTTTCTGCCTCGGTATGGGCCTGAGAGAGGGTGAATGATTCACATCAGTTGTGGATGTCTTGCCACGGGCTGACAGGCTGCACCCTTTAGCGCTTCCAGCGATCACGGGGCGCCTGTGTTGCCCCGCTGCGGGTTTAGTTAACACGTGTAAATCCAGCAGCTCACTTACTTATCCTGTCCACTGGTTATCACCGTTGACGAGGTGGTGCAAATATAAGGCCAGAGCTACCATGGTGTCTCTATGCAGGGGCGGATCCAGGATTTTCTAAGGCAGGGGGCTTCAGGCCTGAGGGCGGCATATTTCCTCGGTGACGGGGGCGGCATGGTGCCTTCCGAGGGCGGCATAATGCCTTCCGAGGGCGGCGATGTACCTTCCGAGGGCGGCATAATGCGTTGTGAGGGCGGCAAGATGTCTTCTGAGGGTGCCAGGGTGCCTTCCAAGAGTGCTACGATGCTGTTGGTAGACGCAAGGGCGCCCTGGCGGTCTCCCGAAAACGCTACGGCGCCTTCGGCGCCGGCAAATCCTATAAAAAAATGGCGCCGCGGCGCCCTCGGGCATCCCGGCGCCGGGATGCCCGAGGGCGCCGTTTTCTAAGGCAGGGGGCTTCAGCCCCTACGCCCCCCCCCCTGGATCCGCCACTGTCTATATGTACAGCTGAAATGAGCACTGAACACTACCTACAGCTGAACACTACCGCTACCTCCAGCTGAAGAGCGGGCGTCACCAGGTTTTGAGCCCGAATCCCTCGATCCGCGGTCCGATACGTTACCGATTGAGCTATTTGGCTAAACCAGCATGGGGTCAAGGTTAGCAGCACATTACGTTACGTACCGTATATGAACAATGAACGTGCAGTCGCACATGTGCTGCTAATATGACCCCGGTATGGTTTACCCAAATAGCTCAGTCGGTAACGTGTCAGACCGCGGATCGAGGGATTCGGGATCAAAACCCGGTGACGCCCGCTCTTTTGGACACTTCATAGTTCATACACTGAACATTACGCACTGTATATGAACAATGAACATGCATTCGCACATTACGCACTGTATATGAACAATGAACATTACCGTTCATTATAACCGCGCCGACCACGGCTAGCAGGCGCTCCAGCTATAGCAGGCGCTGCAGGCGACGGCTAGAAACCCCTGGGCAGGCTCGAGGGCCCCGTTCACAGACTCAATGGACCTCTGGATAAGCTTGAGAGGGCCCTGAACAGACTCAATGGCCCCTTGGCAAGCCGAGAGGCCCCTAAGCAGACTATAATAGCCCCTGTGCAGGTTCGAGAGGCCCCTGAACAGGATCAATGGACCAATGGGAAAGCTCGAGAGGCCCTTGCACAGACTAATGACCCCTAGGCAGGTTCAAGAGGCCCTTGAACAGACTCAATGGGCCCCTGGGCAAGTTCGAGAGGCCCCTGGGCAGGTTCGAGAGGCCCCTGAACAGACTCAATGGGCCCCTGGGCAAGCTCGGGAGGCCTCTGGGCAGGCTCTAATGGCCCTGGGCAGGTTCGAGAGGCCCCTGAACAGACTCGATGGTCCTCTGGGAAAACTATGATGGGCCCCTGGGCAGGTTCAAGAGGCCCCAAAACAGACTATAATGGGCCCCTGGCCAGGCTCGAAAGCCCCTGAACATACTCAATGGGCCTATGGACATGCTGGAGAGGCCACTGGGCAGGTTTGTTGGGCCGTGGGTGGGCTCAATTGGCCCCTGGACAAGTGGACATGCTCTAGAGGCTCCTGGGCAGGTTTTTGGGGCCCCTGAGTGGGCTCAATGGGCCCCAGGGCATGCTTGAAAGGTCCCTGGGCATGTTTTTGCACCCTTGAGTGGGCTCAATGGGCCCCTGGACATGCTGGAGAGGCCCCTGGACAGTTTTTTGGGCCCCTCGGTGGGCTCAATGGGCCCCTGGACATGCCCAAGAGGCCCCCTGGGCCGTCTTCGAAAGCCCTTCAGTGTCTCTGAGGGCCCTTGACATGCACCAGAGTGACCCTTGTCTGGTTTGAGGGCTCCTCTGTGACTTTTTGAAAGCCATTTAGCTAATGCAAATGGTATCTGGGCCAATCTCGGCGGGGCCCCCTGTGACCCGTAAGGGGGGGGGGGCAATTACCCCCCTTGCCCCCCCCCCTGGCTGCGCCCCTGTATATATGGTGACCTTGTTAAATCAACTTAACAATTTGACCTAAGGTCAAGGTCAAGTGGTGACCCAAGTAGGGCATGTTGCATATGGGAAGACGTGTCTCGACGAGACAAACACATTGATGTCTGTTTTACTTCTCGATCTTCATTTTGTCGAGAGTTATTGACAAAAAAGTGATGGTGACCTCGCATGACCTCAAATGACCCAATAGGGGTCACTGAACAAAACTTACACTTGGATCATCAAGAATATTCCATAATAACATGATCCAGAAGTAATTGGACTAGTACCATGCATATCCTTGAAATAGGAAGCATATGTATATTTCCCCATTTACTTATTATGGGGAGGTTACGAAATTGACCTGACCTTAGGTCACCGATATCAAAATTCCGAGTTATACGAATTTTAAGTACTGATGCCCTCATGACATCCTGTAAGTTTCAACCTGATCGGTGAAAAACTCTGGCTTTGGCACAACTGCAAACATGTTTGGTGGTGAGGTCACTTGATCTGGTCTGGTGACCTGACCTGAGATGACCCGAGCATATTTTTTTCTTCTCAAAGTGTGCGCAATTGATGTCCTAACAGGTGTATTAAAACCCGGCGGCGCTGCGCGCCGCCGTTTTTTCGCTATCTTTGAAAAACCTGAGGGAAGGGGGGCGGCGGCGGAAATCAACTCCCCCCTGCAGTGCGCGGGTTAAAGTTTAGCTGTTTTTTTATTCTCCAAACTCGTGTGTAGTAACGTCACTAAATTCGTGATATCTCGATTTTGTTATCGACCAAATTTCTTCATTTGTGCACAGAAGACGTAAAATGTGTGTAGGAGAAGGTACCCAAAGTTTAACGTTGATACCGCTATTGGTTTTGAGCTATTGCGAAAATTTGTCGGGGGGGGGGGAGATATTTGCCCCCCCCCCCCCCCCAGTCATTGGCAGGTTAACATTGCCATTTTACTAAGTAAGGGTTCCAAGTAAGGACTCGGGCCTTCTGGCGGATGCAGACCGGCCCAAAACGTTGGTTTGAGGGGCCGTCCGACAGATTTCCAAAACTCATGAGATTTCGTCTGTCTTTAGGCCCCTCTGGCCAGTGAAGGCGCCCCTCTGGTCAGTGACGGCGCCCCTCTGGCCAGTGACGGCGCCCCTCTGGCTAATATCGGCGCCCCTCCTGCTAATGACATCACCCCTATAGCCAGTGACGGCGCCCCTCTGGCCAGTGACGGCGCCCCTATGGCCGGTGACGGCGCCCCTCTGGCCGGTGACGGCGCCCCTCTGGCTAGTGTTGGCGCCCCTCTGGCTAGTGTTGGCGCCCCTCTGGCTAGTGTTGGCGCCCTTCTGGCTAGTGTTGGCGCTCCTACTGCTAATGACGGCGCCCCTCTGGCCAGTGACGGCGCCTTATGGCCAGTGACGGTGCCCCTCCTGCTAATGACGGCGCCCCTCCGGCCAGTGACTGCGCCCCTCCGGCCAGTGACGGCGCCCCTCCGTCTAATGACGGCGCCCATCTGGCCAGTGACGGCCAGTCACATTTACTCAGTATTGTGTACCTAATTGGCTCCGAATAATGGGCTATGTGATAATAAACCTAAGACACTGTAATGACGGCGCCCCTCTGGCCAGTGACACCAAATGACAAATGACAGTGAGGCCAGTAAGTGACTCCAAATGACGCTGTTTCAAAATGTTTTTTTTTGTGCTTGTGCTATTACGTTAGCAGTATTATTTGTGTTGACGTCATCATTTGTCGTTCACGTTGTTGTTCACGTCATCACGTTGTTCATACTCAGTCATTGTTGTGTTCTATGTCGCCATATTGTTTTTTTTAAAGGTAATTGTTTCTCTTTTCTTGTCTGCAGGCCGCCAACGTTCAGCCTCCGCAAGCAGGTCGCCGTGATCGACTTCTCGGCTCATATGGGCCAGACTATGCGCGGAACGACGACGGCATTGTGAAGTGAGGACATACCGCTAACCTTTTTATAAATTGTCTTTCTGTCTGTCATCTTTCCTCTATTGCAAAGCGCCGGTATGGTCAGCAATTCACGAGGGATTGAGCTCGCCTATTACATCTCAAAATGCTGTTCATGTCATGTAACTAGCTGTGGTCCTTGGTTGTCCGGTTGTCTTCCAGACTGTCTCTCTGTTGTTTAATGTCGTACAACCAAAGGACATAATGGACGTTTTGATGCCCTACCATTATTACATTTACGCCAGGCATTATACCTCGCTTACATCGTTGTTTCAGAACAGTGCGGTGCTTCGAACGGGTGTCGGACTCCTGCATCGTGACGCCCATCAAGGTGCCAAAAACCTTTCTGCACGTTCGCCCGAGTCTGGCTAAGATCGTGGCGATGCGGAAACGGCGGGGCATCTGCATCGTTCACCAGGACGATCCCCGCCGGTCGAGTGGGCCGTACGGCCATCGGGCTACAGGCCCAGATGAGTCGAAGGAGACTCTCGACAGCAGCTGGGCAGAGCACTCCCGCTTCAACGACAGCGTCCAGTGAAGCTGGAAGCGGGGGGGGGGTCGACCCGGTATGTGGTGATCAGGCACGTTGCCAGGATTTTTCTCAGGAGTGGGGTGGGGGGCACGTCGGTGATAGAAACAAATTTCGCTCCTCAGACATATGTTGGGGGGGGGGGGTGGTCGTCAGAGAATCTCTCATTTTATCTAGTGTAAATATATTTGCCTCGTGTGGGGGGGGGGGCAGGGCCCCGGTAGCCACCCCCTTGTCTACGTCCCTGATGGTGATCAGCATTGCTTCGTGGTGCCAGTGTTGCTGGGTTGAAGCACCGGCTATGACACCTGTACAGTGTACAATGTATATAATATAATACTCATCCAGTACATCATTTGACCATAGAACTTGGTGGCTTGCAATGTGTTTACAGTACGCACATGAAGAGGGAAGAGCGTTTCAATTTACCTATACAATAACCATGTGTACAACATGCGGCAGCTTTTCGCGACGCCGGCACTGTCCAACACCTTACGACGTTGTGCACCTGAAAGACGGGTCGCACGGAACTTGGACGTGGCACGAGAACGAATTTATATATTCAGATATTGCATTCAATCACATAGTATATTGCACTGTACATCCTACCGCTGAGAGATCTTCTTGTTCCGGGTTCACCACAGGGAATACTCTGTGCGGAAATATGAACGTTACATTCACAGTATATCCGTACAAAAGGTATTAAATGCCAAAAAAGTTGCTTGCGCTCCTAGTCGCACAGACTGCGCAGTCAAGAGCGAACGCACACAGCGCCGCCACCGGGCTATACATGTGAGAATAGTAGCGGAGTACCGGAGCCTGCTGCAGAGGTTGAAGGAGTCCAGGAAACCAGTCATTGTGACTGGCATCCTCCCTCGCTGTGGAGCCAGTGAGGAGTGGTACTCGAGAGCTCTGTCTGTGAACAGCTCAGTTCAAAACTTATGTTCAGCTATGGGGCTTAGTTATGTAGACTTATGGGATCAGTTCTATGAGTGGCGTAGGTACTATATGAAGGATGGGCTTCACTTATCGGATGAGGGGGCAAGGGCTTTGGGAGATGCCTACAGAAGTGTCATTCAGGGAAACTAGGTAGGAGGGGGGGGGGGGGGGGGTTCGGGGACGCTAGTACTAGGGCATCAGGAAGTAAGCATTGGTAGAAGTTCATGTCAGAATAGGACAGTAGATCATAATTCCCTCAGAATTAGTAGAGTCAGCTCGAAGTATAAGATCACATGTGTGTTGCTGAATGCCCAAAGTATTAGGTCTAAATTTGATGAGTATGAGTGTTATGTTGCCCTTGAAAAGCCTGATATCATTTGTGTAACCGAGACATGGGTTAGTGAGGGGTATAATAGGGATAGGCTACAGGATTTCGAGTTACAAGGGTATAACATGTTCTCATACTGCAGAGAATCACGGCAGGGGGCGGAGTGTTTGTATATGTAAATAGCTTGTACTGCACTACTAGAGTTGATGATTCTAGTAAAGTAAAAGAAGTAGAATCAATCTGGCTTGACATTAAAATTGGTACAGGAAACAGAGGAAGGTTGAGGATAGGTGCATTTTACAGACCAGGGAATCTTCCAAGGAACTCCCAAGCTGAAACAGGCCAAGATATTTGTGAGGAAATACGTAGGAACTTTCGGGCTCAGTGTCTTATTATGGGAGATTTTAACTTAAGAGGATACGAAAGTATAGCAGAGGAAACAAATGAGTGTAGGTTGTATAGGCAAATCTTTGAAGAGGAGCTTTTCATGCATCAGTTTGTAACAGAGCCAACCAGACATTGCTCCATTCTAGACCTTGTATTCTCAGACAACAGTGATCTAGTTAGTGACATAAGTATTTGTGCAGGTCTAGGAACCAGTGATCACAATATGGTTAAATTCAATATCTCATCAGAAATGAGGCCCAAAGATAACCTTATTATGGTTCCAAACTTCAGCCGGGCTGATTTTGATGGTATTAGAAATGACCTCGCACAGATAAAATGGAACGTTGAGTTGGCAGGTTTAGATGCATGTGAGGCCTGGAATGTTTTCAAAGCTAGATTAAGCCAAATTCAGAATCGGCATATACCCCTCAGGCACAAACGTAACAGAACCAAGGGCAAACCAGTTTGGCTTACCCCAGAAGTAAGGAGTGCTATACAAGCTAAAAGAAGTGCATTTGGCATTTTGAAGGGATCTTCACTAGATATAAATCAGAAGGCCTACCAGAATGCAAGAAATTCAGTTAAGAAAAAGGTCAGAGCAGCTAAAAGGGCAAAGGAACTTGATTTAGCTAGACATTGTAATGCAGATAGTAAGAAGTTCTTCAGTTTTTATAAGTTCAGTACAGTTTCCAAAAATATAGGTCCATTTAAGGTAGATGATGTGTTAGTTAGCAAGGACAGTGAAATGGTTGAAGTGCTTAATGATCAGTTTCAATCTGTCTTTACTATCGAGGACCAGAGTAGTATTGCAGCACTTCAGCCTGAGCTAGAGACAGAGGAGACTATAGGAGAGCTAGGTGGCATAAGTAGTGAACTTGTTCTAGAATATCTAAAGAAAGTAAGGCCTAACAAGGCAGAAGGACCTGATGAAATCCATGCTAGGCTTTTAAGAGAATCTGAAAGGGAGTTGTCGGTTCCATTAGCCATAATATTTTATAAATCACTCGCAGATAGTAAAATTCCACTTGATTGGAAAAGAGCAAATGTTGTTCCTATTCATAAAAAGGGAGATAGAAGTAAAGAGGAAAACTATAGACCGGTTAGTCTGACCTCATTAGTCTGCAAGGTGCTTGAATCAATCATCAAAGATAAGATTGTTGAATTCTTGGAGCAAAATGAACTCATCAAGGATACACAGCATGGCTTTAGGAAGGGCCGTTCTTGTTTAACTAATCTTCTGGAGTTTTTGGATGTTGCAACAGATAGCTTTGATCAGGGTAAACAGCTAGATGTAGCTTTTCTTGATTTCAGTAAAGCATTTGACAAAGTCCCCCATACAAGACTGGGGTTGCAACTTAAAATTCATGGGATCAGGGGCAAGATTCTGGATTGGATAGAAACGTGGCTTTCAGGACGCCAGCAAAGGGTTATATTGAATGGGTGCCAATCACAATGGAAGGAGGTTCTCAGTGGGGTTCCACAGGGCTCAGTCCTGGGCCCATTGCTTTTTATAATATTTGTGAATGCAATTGAGAACAGTATAGACAGCAAAGTCTTGAAATTTGCAGACGATCTAAAAGTTGTCAGGATTATTAGAGGAAAACATGATCAGGATGTTTTTCAATCAGATCTGGACAAGCTAGTTGAGTGGTCTGAAGCATGGCAGATGAAATTCAATTTGAGTAAATGTAAGATTATGCACGCTGGACGGGTTAGCAGTAAACATAGGTATGAAATGGGTGGGCAGAAAATGGAGCAGATTGAAAAGGAAAGAGATTTAGGTGTCGTGGTGAACAATAGACTATCAGCGTCAGACCAGGTTGTAGAAGCTAGGAAAAAGGCACTTAGAATGCTAGGGGCCATTAACAGAAATGTTTCCTACAAGAGTGAAAAGGTAATAACAAAACTGTATTGTGCATACGTTAGACCACATTTGGAGTATTGTGTACAAGCCTGGTCTCCAACATATGAGAAAGATTGCTGGTTGTTAGAAAGAGTTCAAAAAAGGGCAACAAAAATGGTTAATTGTCTTGGTAGTTTACCTTATGAAGATAGATTAAAGAAATTGGGTATGTTTTCACTTAGATATAAAAGGCTAAGAGGAGATCTAATTGAAGTCTTCAAATTTGTAAATAGTCAGCATTCTGGATATTTAAAGGGTATGTTTGAGTTCAATAGGGAAAATCGAGGTAGAGGTCATCAGCATAAACTCATTATGAAAAAAGTAGGACTAGGCTACGACAGTCATTTTTCAGTAGAAGGGTTGTAGGACATTGGAATATGCTACCAGGGGATGTCGCTGATGCAGTGACACTTGCTTCCTTCAAAATTAGATTAGATAAATACTTTACAGAGAAGGGATTAGTTCATAAATACTCGTGGGATTAGCCTTCTTTTATGCAGGTAGAGTAAGGTGATTTGAAGGGACGAGACTGGTGGAGGGGGGGGGGTGCAGGGTGCAGGGTGCAACCTCGGATGGGCCCAAGAGGCTCTTTGTTGCACTTTTCTTTTATGTCTTTATGTCTTTAACTAAATCTACATAGGAGTTGCTCCGCGAGACAGGTCCACGATCCGCTGTCGCCACAGCCAGACTGGTTATTGATTCCACTCTGATTGCATCGATTAGAATCGTTCAATCAAAATCCCTGAATCAAAGAAGAATCGATTCACCACCGGATTGTTTTATTCATGAATCGTGATTGAATCAAAACTCGCATAGAAACAAGGCTGTTTAAATCAAAAAGGTTGTGCAATGCTATTTCAATGGTGAGTCAAACATGATTTGATCAAAAAATGTTTTTATTCTTTGAATGGGAAAGAATCATTCCTCAAAATGTTTATCCATGAATCAAACGGTGACTGAATCATTTATATTCCTAAATGAGTCGTGATTGAAACCTTCCAAATACGGTGAATCAATAACCAGTCTGGCCACAGCATCAAATGCATCGCTGGCACGGCGCCAGCGACGTGCCGCCCGTAACATCCTCCACACAAGAAGAAGAGCGGTTGACTACTCTAGAACGAAACTTAAACTGCTGACACACAGTCACACACAAAGATGAATTCCTAACTTCCTTCCTTACATGTCGTCTCAAAACAAAAACTTCAACTAGGCCAGGCACAGGCACGTAGCCAGGATTTCATCCAGGGGGGGGGGGGGCGCCTCGAAAGAGCCCCTTCCCGAGCGTTGAAAGGGCCCCTTCCCAAGCGTTGAAAGGCCCCCCCAAAAAAAAAACTCATGAAAAGGCACGTTACAAGGCTGAAAAATGCAGTATGGCAGGTATGGCATGGGCCATATCAACGTTTAGGAGCTGGAGTTAGCAAACTGCCACATCAACTTTGGAACCAGCGACACGAATTTGGAATCAGCTATACCAACTTGCAATGGCGCAAAATTTTTGAGTATTATGCCCTGGGTTGCTTTCTTATCAATGCGTCGCATTGCGTATGTTGCGGACCTTTAAAATTGCTATATTGTGCGCTTAAAAGTGCGGGAAAAAGTGCTAAAGTGAACTATTTTGCCCAATAATCTAGGAAAGTAGCAACATAACACATAAATGCGCCGAGAAACTGACCGATTTTTTTCCTAATCCGCATATAATTGAATTTGTAGTTAAATTGCGCCGCGGAGCGGCGCGAAAATTTTGAGTTTTATTCCCTGTACAACTGTATTCTTACTGTTGAAAGGCCCAAGGTCCCTTCAGATCGTCTAGGGGCCCCTCTGACCTTTTCTACGCCCTTCCGACCTGTCCAGGGACTCATCTGGGATCCGTGAAGCGAAAAGACATGATGTGGAGTGGGTGATATATATATATATATATAATACAAAGAGGGCCTACTATACAGGAGAAAATACAATCGGATCTTTCGGGTATATTGTAGCACCCTGACAAAGGGTGTTACAATATACCCGAAAGCTCCGCTTTTAATATTTGTATTGTGGAGTAAGTCCTTTTTGTATTTAATCTTCATCTGGGATCTCTACGTCCTTTGACCCTTCCGGTCTCACCAGAGACTCCTCAGACCTTCCAAGAAGCCCCTCTTGTGTGTCAAGGGGCCCATTCGGCCTGTTCAGAGGTCCTTCCGACCTGACCAGCGACTGCACTGGCTGCTTTGTCGCCCTGCCGACATGCTCAAGGGCAGGGGCGGCGGATTGCGGGGCGCAGGGTACCCAAAATCCCCCCCCCCCCCCTCAAATGAAAATCCTGGGGAGGGGAAGGGTCATGTTGCCCCCAGATTGAGCAAGCTAAAATCTGGGGGGGGGGGGCAAACTACCCTTTGCCCCCAGGATTTTCGACTGTGGGACATTTTGGATACCTTGCCCCCGCAATCCGCCGCCCCTGCTCAGGGGCCCCTCCGACCTGCCCAGGAGCCCCTCCAGTCTGGCTAGGAACTCATCCGGCATGTTCAAGGGGCCTTCCGACCGGCCCAGGGACCCTTTCGATCTAGCCAGGGGCCCCTCTGACTTGCCCAGGAGCCCTTCCGATCAGCCCAGCGACTCTTCTGGTCGGCCTGCGCTGGCTGCTTTGTTGCCCTGCCGACATGCTCAATGGGCCCTCCGACCTGCCCTGGAGCCCCTCCGTGCTGGCCAGGGGCCACTTCGGCATGTTCAGGGGCTCTTCTTACCCGCCCAGGGGTCCTTTCGGTCTGGGCATGGGCCCCTCCGATCTGCGCAGGGGCCCTTTTAACTTTACAGGGGCCCTCTGGTCTCTCCAGGGGTCCTTTAACCTTCTAAGGGGCCCTTCCGACCTAGCAAGGGACTGCGATGGCTGCTTTGTCGCCTTCCGACATGCACCGAGGGCCCTCCGACCTGCCCTGGGGCCCCTCCGTGCTGGCTAGGGGCTGATTCGGCATGTTCAGGGGCCCTTCTGACCCACCTAGGGGCCCTTTCGGTCTGGTCAGGGCCCCTCTGAACTGCACAGGGGCCCTCTGGTCTGTCCAGGAGCCCTCCAACCTGTTCAGGGGCCCTTATGACCTGGCAAAGGACTGCGCTGGCCGCTTTGTCGCCCTATCGACATGCTCAGGGCCCCTCAACCTGCCCAGGGGCCCCTCTGCTGGCTATGGGCCCATTCGACGTGTTCAGGGGCCCATTCGACGTGTTCAGGGGGCCCATTCGACGTGCTCAGGGGGGCCTCTGACCCGCTCAGTGGCCCTTTCGTTCTGGCCAGGGGCCCCTCTGACATGCACAGGGCTCTCTTGAACGTCCAAGGGGCCCTCTGGTCTTTCAGAGAGGGCCCTGGTGGCCCTAAAGGGCCTCTGAAGTCCTCTAAACCCTCTAAAGACCACGCTTCGTGTAGTAAAGAGCCTATGATACCGCGCTTCGCGCGGTCTCGTCGGCCCTTTTCGGCGCGCGCAGCGCGCCGAAAAGGGGCCTCCAGGGGGGGGGGGCGGCCGCCCCCGCCGCCCTCCCCTTGGCTACGTGCCTGGCCAGACACACAGCACATGAACACAACCAAATTACGCAAACTGCACGGCGAGTAGCGGGGGGAGGGAGGGGGCAGGCTCGACTGCCTACCGCCACAGGAAACCTACACTGATTCGTCTGCGCTGTCATCAAGCATCACATTAACGTCTAAGTTGTATTTGCAATCAATGAGAATGCAATGCGAGTTCCGAAAAAACAGACGTTTCGACAAACATTTATAAATATTTAAATTCTAAAGATATTTAACCCATTAACGCCCAGCAATACTTCCAGTCATTTTAATTGTGTGATTTTTTTGTACGCTATGCGGATTGTGGCAGATTAAGAAATCCTGAAAATATTAACTTAAAATATAAATAACTTTTTGAGATACAGCATCGACCAAAAATGACCCACCGGGCGCCTGCTCGGGGTGCGCGCGCTGCCTCTGCTGCGACGGCGCGGCCGGCCCACCCCGTCCCCCGCGCCGGCGTTGACCTAATTTATGAGATTGAGCCGGCCAAAAAATAAACTGCGGGGTGTCGCGTACCAGCTTTATTGGCATCAACAACCACCTTGATCATGCGTCATCACGTATTGCAAAACCATACGAGTCATGACTATATCGGCACGGTACTTGCCTATTTCTGAACCGTGAAGGTAGAACACAATCACGAGCACTGTGCATGCGCGATTAGCGATTTATTTCCCTCACCTGTCGTCTCTTCATAGACCTGCATAGCTGCCAAGGAAGCACTACATCCGCCAGTGGCGGCCGATTCCCGGGGCAGGGTGGGCAGTTGTCCACCCAGAAAAACAAATAAGGGTGGGCAAAACTATGTTTTTCCACACCCACTTCGGCCTAGGGGCCCTATGTGCGGAACCGATGCCTTCCCGTGCGGAGGACAGGCCCTTCCGTGCAGAGAGGAGGCCCCCCCGTGCAGAGAGGAGGCCCTTCAATGCAGAAAAGAGACCCTTCTATGCAGAGAGGAGACCCCTCAGTACGGAGAGGAGGCTCTTACATGCGGAGAGGAGGCCCTCCCGTGCGGATACGAGAACCCTATATGCGGAAAGGAGGCACTCTCGTGCGGAGAGGAGACTCCTCTGTGCGGAATAGAGGCCCTACATTGCGGAGGAGAGGCCCTCTCTTGTGAAGAGAAGGCTCTTCTGTGCGGAAAGGAGGCCCTCCCGTGCGGAGGGGAGGCCCTCTCTTGCGAAGAGGAGGCTCCTCTGTGCGGAAAGGAGGCCCTACCGTACGGAGAGGAGGCCCTTCTGTGCAGAGAGGAGGCCCTTCTGTGCAGAGACGAGGCCCTCCCAGGTGGAGAGGAAGCCCCTCTGTAGAATGGAGGATTTTCCCTGCGGAGAGGAGGCTCCTCTGTGTAGAAGAGAGGCCCTCCCGTGCGGAGAGGAGTATTCTTAGCTCTGGCAGGGACCTTATTATGCGGAGCGTTCCAGGACAGATCAACAAGGCTCTTACACCAAATACAAAGTCAAACAACTCAACACCTCGAATCACAAAAATTTCAGCACGTTCGCACGCTAAACAGTGACAGGAAACGCTGACCCTTCCTCGTTTCGCGCGTTCTGCCCGGGATCCCTGTCTGCGCGCGGGCGGCCCCCGGCTGGTGCGAGGGGCGAGCACACGCCCGGTGAGTCAAAATTGGTCGATCAAAATTTCGCGCTTGCTGTGAGCCGCGAATAAAGAGGAAAGTGAAAACGCTTGATATGACGGAGTACATCGTACATTTATCTTGCATTTGACAAACTTTATCTGGCCATAATACAGGTTGCTGGTCAAAATTTCTAGCCTGGATAGACCCAATGTCGTGGTATAGAAAAATCGCCAACTTTGTCACCCTGCCAAATCTAGTTCCGGCAGCCGGCGTCGCTCAAGCCGGAATGTTTACTTTTAGACATCCCTCCCCCTAGTCTAGACGGTCTGGCAAAGCAATCAGTTGAAACACGACGGCGGTACAACCCTTCAAATGCATCGACCATTTTTGACGCGCTGGGCGGTAATGGGTTAAGTCAAGCAATCACAATCTGCTTCATGCAAACCTGGTGCCGATTGTGATTGCTTGACTTAAATATCTTTATAATTTAAAATGTATAATTAGCACTGACGAAGACGCTCTGTTTGTCGAAACGTCTGTTTTTTTATGAACTTTCATTTCATCGTCATTGATTGCGAATACAATGATCATGTCTGATACATTACCGTCTAAGTCAGCTACACTTGACACGGTGCTACATCCGTCCAGGGTTCAGCTCACACTGACTGGGTGCTCTATCTATATATCTATGTTAAATGTTAAATCAATGCTAAATGCCAGACTAGGACACCCTACAGCACGCCGTCTTGAAGTTCTCCGAACCCCCTGGCCCTGGCCCCTGGGGTCGAGCCACTTGCGTCGGATGGCCATGATTGGAGGTGGAGGTGGGGGATCCGTGCCTGCGGTGGTACCGGCCAAGCTGGCCTCCACCTCCCACGCGAGGGCCGGGTACCGCACCAATATGTCCTTGAGGACTATGGAGGTGCGCTGCGTGGCCTCTAGCTGTGACACAAGGTCCTGATGACACAAACATAAAACATGCATAAATACTTATTCCATCTTCCCGTGAAGGGCTGCAGACAAGCATGTTGATACAATGTTCAAATGGCAGTCTATAGGATTGCTGAAGTGTTGTCCATTTATTCATTAAAACAATACATCTTACAGAATTTTATATTATTACTAAACCAATAAAGCCTGAACCTAAAGGGCCAACATATTATATGGAAGTATTGATAGTGCATATGACAACCATGCATGACAACGTTGTACTGGATTGAAGACCATTCTTGCTGGCAAATGAAGAAACACATACATTCCATTGAATAACATGTTGCATGTGTTTTTCCCATTTGTGTGGCAACATTGCAAACTTCACATACTTTGTGAATTGTGATGGCAACACATCTTGTCCATGAGCACATATAATGAGACTGCTCCAGGCTCCTGCATCCTGGGCTAGGCTCAAAATCACTGTGTGATCATGAACAACAAATGCTGGCAGAAAAACAAAACAAAAACATTGCACACATCAGTCATAGTAACAATTACGAGCTGACATGCTAAGCTCGTTGATGAAGCGAAATGGTAAATCTTTGACAATAGAAATCATAATGAAACATAATAGATGAGTAACTAAAGTTTCTAACTACAAGAAGAGATAAAGAGCAACAAATCAATATGCTACATACCTACTCACTCAGGCTCCTAGAATTGCTTTGGAGCTGGGGTGCAGAGTGGAAAATTCTGACTAAAAATAAGTATAAAGAGTGGAAAATTAAACCAAAAAGCATATGTACCAGGCTTTATCACCCAATTACCTGCTCACCAAAATTAGTTATTATCTATGCCAATGCTTACCAGTCTTTCCATCCACAAGCTGTCCCTATAATTACATCCATAAATCAGTATCAGGTTTCCAATTATTTAATGCATTGTAAAATAAGGAGTGGAAAATTCACAGTAAAACTCAGGAAAAAGAGTGGAAAAATAGTATCCATAGGGTGTCATTTTCCACCCAAATTTCCCTAGGTTGCTTCACTTGTGGGCGCTTCGGTCCCCTGCTTCTCTTCATGCAGCTTTTGGTTGTACCTAAAATGGATATGTAAGGTAGTCAGAAATATCAGGAATATCATATCAGGAAACATTGATAGTCAGTTGGACAAATTACCCAAATTTAAAGTGCAAATTTGCATGCAAGAAATAAGATTAAAAAACATCCACACTAACATGTACCCAGGGGCGTAGGAACTATGTTCAAGTTGGGGGGGGGGGGGGGCAGGAGGCATTCTGAAGTTGATTCTTTCCATGCAACGCCCATAGGCGTAATGTTAAAATCACAAATGTTGGGGGGGGGGCGGCTGCCCCCCTGGCTCCTATGCCTATGCATGTACCTAAGTGACATCCATGTAAGGATATAATATTTTGTCACAGCTTTCCAGCAGTTGTTGTTGTTGTTGGGTTAGGGCTCCTTCTAGCAGATATTTCATGCTATCTCATTATTGATGATATCAACACACCAAAGCTCTGGTGCTTTACTGCATGTATTGTATACGCTCAGCTGTGATGGGTACACATTTAACCCTATTTGTAACAGGCTCCTGGCTACCCCTATTTGTAACAGGGGGGGGGGGCGGATTCCGCCCCCCCCCCCCGGAGATCTCGAGATCTATCCGTCCGATTTTCAAAAATGAAACGGTGTTTGGTTCCCCTCAACACGATCTACATTTATAAATAATAACCAAATCTAAATTTGGGATAGGGGGGGTAACAGGGGGGAAAAAACTAAAAAAATTAGTGGTAATTTTGATCCAACATAGCTTTCATGTTTATCGACCGATTTTAACACAACTAATAGGAATCGATAGAGATTGAATCGGAAATTGATATATGACGGTGACGTTTGAAAATTCAAAAATCATAGGCGTGTGCAGGTCACTCAATATGGGGGTGAAGTAAATGCGTAATAAAACCATTTTTTGATGTTGTTTTTTGATAAATGAAATGGTATGTGATTGAGACATTAGAAAAAACAGTTATAAATCATATTTTTTGCCATAGGCGGTACCAGGTTAGTGAAAAAGGGGGGTAAAATTGGGGAAAATATTAACCGCAGACAAGTTGTTACCCAGCACTATAAATATGTTACTGATCATAGATAGTTCTTTTTTGCATGTTGTACTTCATAATAGGCGTATCCAGGATCCAAACTAGGGCGGCGCAAGACCTTTTGATAAGTATATTATCCGCTATTATGATACTAACTAGTCAACAGTGACTATTTCACTTACAACTTCAATTAACATTGCTTACCCCCCTTTTTACCCTACCTGGACTCGCCTATTATCTTATAATTGTTCGTAGAGTAGCCTGTGGTGCGTGTTTCATCCGAAAACTGCAGTATGTTATGTCATTGTACGCCCATGCCTCTTAGTTTCCTTGCAATAATATGACCCCCTTTCTTCCATTCCTGAGCGCGCCTCTGCAAAAAAATGACTTTATTCCCTTTTCTGGTCTCATATGTGCATATATTATTATAAGCTAAACGTATATTGCGCCGTTTTCGCTGGCATATCGTCATCACCATGCCAGTCACCCCCCTTTTCATGTTCCTGAACACGCCCCTGAAACTCTATATGTAATAAATTATGCAAATAATGGAAGCAGAAGCTATCTTTTACATCTTGATAGCTATAAATGCCCCTTACATTGCTCTATTGGCTTCCCGCCAAGCATTGAATACTTCCTGGAATACTTGAAATCCCCCCCCCCCCCCTTTTCAAGCCCCTGAAACCGCCTCTGCCATGCAATTTTGTATGATATTTCATTAACATCATATAATTTGCACTTGTTGCAATCATGGTAAGCCGATGTAACTCCTTCATACTTGATGCAGTTAAGAAGAAACCGTGAAGATCGCATTTCCGTATTTTCGCCAAATGTCGCCTCTGAACCCACCCAAAACTGTGCCCTGGAACCGCCTCTGTTCAAGTAAAGAACTCAAAATTTTGATTCCAAATGCGGAGTTCAATTCTATGAAAAGTCCCAAAATTTCATGGGCCTGTTCCCAGCCGTTCTGGAGATATCTGCGAAAAACATGAGGGGGGGGCGGAATCCGCCCCCCCCCCCTGTTACAAATAGGGTTAATGTAAACTGTGTAAGGGCCATTTTGGTGAAAGAACCAGGTATGACAAGGAAGGATACATAGGTATAGCTGATTCTTGAGTACATTGTTAGTATGCTTCACATGATAATAATACAAAGGAAACCATGTACAGGCAGGCCTTGACAAGACTGCTACAGACTGATCAAGCAACCTCATCCTATCCACTCATACCGTAAGACTCACAAAACATTGCTTCACTTTAGGATAATTGATAACTGGTAACTGGTCCAGGAAGAGTTGAAGATACCAAATTTTGTTGTGTGGTATATGAGACATCTAGTTATCCAGTATGTACCTACAAATGCGAATAAATAGTTCCGAGCAAACAGTTGTAGAGTATAAAACGTTTTGTTTTGTTCTGTTTTATTTTGTATTGACGTCTCCACTATTGTCTCTGGTAACGCGTCATATTTTGGTTACAAGTACGCCGTTGTTGTATGCAATTGCTTCCATATCCAAGCTACCATATGCATGACGTCATACATTGTCCTGAAGTTTTTTTATGGCCATGAAGGGGAAAAGAGAAACATGTCCATTTCTCAACGGATATCCATCTATCGTCCAAACAAATGTCATATTCGTGATTTTCAGCTCAATATACCCCGTATAGCCAATTTTTAAGACATTTTTCAAGGTGACTTATTCCCTTTAACACGCGCCCTGGAGGGCCTCTGATAATTACACGCCCTGGAAGGGGGGGGGGGGATTTCGCCCCCCCTATGATCTCGAAAACCACGCAACGTAGCGACAAGCGGGAAACGACGTTAGATAGCTCGAGACAAGCTCTTTCGAAAGTATTTAGTTAATTTTTGTCAGGTCAATATTGAGGTCACCAGAGGTCAAGGGTCAGATTTTCAAGTTTTCAAGACTTCGATTCGAACACCCCCAAATATCTCGGGAACTATGATAGTTAGCAGCAAACGCAAAAAAGCAATCGAAAGTCATTGCAAAATAAAATCGACCTTGGTGTCCTCAGATTTGAGCTCAGGTCAATAGTTTAGGCTACAGAGGTCATCGAATGTCAAAAAGGTGATTTTGTTTTCAAAACTGTTTTCCTCAAATAACCTTTTACCTAATAAAGATAAAGCAATAATGTTTACGTCATCGCATGTGTCTTGTCAAGGCGCTTCGAATCATATTCATGGTGATCGGGTTAGGTCAACTGAGAATTTTGACCTCAGGTCAAGGTCAAGTGGTGACCCAAGTTGGTCATGTTGCATATTGGAAGACGTGTCTCGACGAGATAAACATATTGGTACCGTTTTCTCTTCTCTATCTTCATTATGTCGATAGTTATTGATAAAACCGTGTTGGCGGTCACAAAATTGACCTGACCTTAGGTCACCGATATTAGAAATCCGAGATAAAAAATTGTTGGTATCCATGACCTTATGAAGACCTGCAAGATTGAAACCGATCGGCGTAAAACTGTGGCTGTGGTACTACTGCAAACGTTTTGGAGTTGAGGTCATCACGTGACCTGGTCTGGTGACTTGACCTGAGATGACCTGAGGCCAAGAATTTTACATAATGCGGGAAGTTCATTTCTAAACAGGCATACAAAAAATGCGGGCCGTTTTTGCGCTATCCTCGAAAAACCGGAGGGGTGGGCGGATTTCGCCCCCCCCCCCCCCCCCCCCCCTCCAGGGCGCGTGTTAAGCTACGGGCACGACAAGGTTAACCGTACCCACTCCTATGGTAGTTTACAAAGATGGATGATTTTGATAATCTTTCAGTTTCTCATAAACTGTTGAAATTAAAGGAATTTCGCCTAGGAATATTTATTTATTTATTTAAATGTATTGATTTATTTATTGGTAATTTATTGAGTGAGTATAATCAAATCATGATTATAATATAAATGATGCTTTCACATCTGCGAACATTTTTACACATCCTCGTTTTTGAGTGATGACTGATTGAAACATACCCGCTGAGTGCCTCCGTTCTCCTTTTGGCGCAGGATGGCCAGGATTTCCGTGTCGCTCATTGCCGTCACCCGGTGGCGGTCGAGCACTCCGTCGCGTCGTTGTGCTTGGTATGAAGATCATGTCCGAACTTGCAGCCGGCGGGTCCGCAGACACCAGCAATAAACTGCCTGCGAAGTGTAGCACACGGACTTCTATTGAACCAAATCAGAGGCGGTCGCAGGGGGGAGTGGGCATCCGGGCCATGCCCCCCCCCCCCCTGATGCCCAAGAGGGGGGCAACATATCTTTTGGCCCTCTCCCCCCAAGTCACTTGGGGCCCAGGTGGGCCCGAAGGGGCCGCCTTGGCTCCAGGTCAGAATGGGCCCTCTAGAGGTCAGAGAGGAGGCAAACTGGATGCCAAAATGGCCCCTGGATGATAAAGTGAGTTCTCTCGAGGCCAAAGTGGACCTCTGGAGGTCAGAGTCGGCCCTCTGGAGGTCAGAGGGGGCCCAATGGTTTCCAGAGGACACTCTGAAGGCCGGAGAGGGCCCCTGAAGGCCAAAGGGGCTCTCTGAGGGCCTACAGAGCCCTCCGAAAGCCAAAGGGGCCCTCTGAAAGCCAGAGTGGGCTCTCTGCAGATCAGAGTGGGCCCTCTGGAAGCCACAGGGGGGACACTGGAGGCCAGAGTTGGCCCTCTAGAGGCAGGAGTGGGCCCTCTGAAGGCCAGAGTGGGTCATCTGAAGGGCAGAGTGGGTCCTTTGGAAGGCAGAATGGGTCCTCTGGAGGACAGTGTGTTATGTTGTGGCCTAACCCCCGTACTGTATTGCTTGGAGTCACCCCTGTCTCCGCGACCGCCAGCTCCGTCCCTGAGCGCGCCTCTGCCGGCGCATACCCAGAGGGCATTGTCTGGGTCGAGAGACGCCGGGCGGGGTCACGAGCGCCTCAGTGTCAGTTACGTCTCTATGTCCGGCACGGCAATACATCTGACACGAGTGTTTACTGTTTCCGCGACCAAGACGAAACGAACCGAAACACACAACAAAAAAAATACAATTGGCCCTCTGGAAGGCAGGGGGCCCTATGGAGGTCAGAATTGGCCCTCTGGAGGCTGAGGTGGGCCCTCTGGAGGTGGGGGCAGCGGTGGGCTCTCTGGAGGTAGAGTCCGGAGTGGGCTCCCTGAAGGTCAGAGTAGGCCCTCTGGAAGCCACATGGGGCCCTATGGAAGCTGGAGGGGCCCTCTGGGGGTCACCGTCAGCATGGACCCTCTGAAAGCGAGGGTGGCCGTTGTGAAGCCAGAGGGGGCCCTCTGCAAGTCAGAGTTGGTCTTATCAAGGTAGGAGTGAACCCTCTGGAGGTGGAAGCTGGAGAGCGACCTCTGAAGGCCAGAGTGGGACGTCTGAAGGTAAAAGTACGGGCCTCCAGGAAGCCAGAGGAGGTCCACTAGTATCCAGAGGGGCACTCTGGAGGCAGAGTGGGCCCTCCGGAGCCCAGTCTGGCTCCAGAATGGGACCTCTGGAGGTGACAGCGGCCCTATGGAAGCCAGATGGGCCCTATAGATGTCAGAGTGGGCCCTCTAGAGGCAGGAGTGGGCCTCCTGAGGTCAGGATGGGCTCCCCGGAGGCCATATGGTGCCCTCTGGAAGCCAGAGGTGGAACTGTGGAGGTCAGAGTGGGCCCTCTGGAGGTCAGAGCGGGACTTATGGAGGTCAGATGGGCCCAATGGAGTTCAGAGTGGGCTCTCTAAAAAATACCCTCTCAACCAAGCAAAAGGCCCTGACGCCGCTAGACGGCCCTTGCAGGCCAACCAACGGTCTTTTTAAAGACGCTGAGGGCCCAATCGAAGTCACTTCAGTCATGTTTTGGCTTAGGTCAATATTGAGGTCACCGGAGGTCATCAAAAGTTAAATTGTCAAACTTTAGGAATTAGCTCCAGAGTCTCCTTGAAGAATCTTGAGCACTACGATAGCTCGGAAGAAACTAAAGAAATGAAATTGTAGCTCGTGTTAACAGTTTAGGGTTCAGAGGTCACCAAATGTCATGCTGGCATTTTCTTCCAAGAAGTTTTTCGTGCACAACGTTTTACCTAATTAAGATTGGGCAATAATTTCAATGCCACCGTGTTTGTCTCGTCGAGGCACTTCAAACCGTATTCACGATGACCGGAGTGGGTCAAGTTCAAAATTTGACCTCAGGTCAAGGTCCTTTGTGAATCCAGTAGGTAATTTTGCATATGGAGAGACGCATCTCAGCAAGAAAAACACAGTAATGCGAGTTGCTTGTCTCTATATTCATTCTATAAAGAGTCATTGGCAAAAAAGTGATTGTGACCTCAGATGTCCTCAGCTGACCTTGCATAGGTCACTGAGCAACAGTTGCACCTGGGTAAAGAGTGAGCTGAAATAACATGATTCTGCAAGAATTTCTGCAATTCTGCAAGGGCTGCGCCGTCATCGCAGGCGGCCGCCCACCGGCCGCCGCCGCCCCCGCCAGCCGGTACAGCAGTGTGTAGGCGGCATCAGAAGATTGCCGTGGTCGGCCAAGCGCGGCCGCCGCTGTCACTGGCGTCGCTGAGGTATCGTCCAGCCGCCACCAGCCGCCGTCAACGCCGTCCAGGCCGGCCCCGTCGCCACCGCAGGACGCGCGGCAAAACGAAAAGTAATGACCGGCGTCCATCGAGTGACCGGCGTGTACGATGAATGCATATAGGCTATACTGGGCGGGCTGCTGGCCGACCAGCGACACGGCCAGACGCTCAGTCAGGCCCACCGGCGCCAGCACCTTCCGCAGCGCGCCGGTCCGTCGGTCGAACTCAAACCGTACCAGCGAGACGACCAGGTGCGGCGGTGGTGTCAGCAGACGCAGCTGGCGGTCGGCATCCTGCAAGCAGGTGCACCTGGCGCAGTGGTACTGGTTCTCGCCACAGAGACGCTCCGGAGCCAGGTACAGCCGCAGCAGATCCGACACTGTCATGTTCGTCATGTTCGCCTTGGCCACCGCTGTCAGCGGCCTGGTGAGCGCCTCAGGCAGCGCCAGGTGCAGGTCCGTCACGCGGTCCACATGGCGCGACACGGAGCCGCACGTGCAGCACGTATAGGTGGTCTCGGCGCGGCCGGTCAGCAACCGACGTACCAGACCGGCGGCCGGCTCAGTGACTTGCCATTGGCTGGGGGAAGGGGGAGCAAAAAACGCCGCTCCCCCTGACGAACTTTCGGAATAAATCATAAACCAACAACGCTATGAACGCGCAACTTAGGGTACCTTCTCTTACATCTGTTTTACGTCTTTTATTTACAAATGAAGCAATTTCGTCTATTTTTTAGATATAACAAATTTAGTGACGGCACTACATAGTTTTTTAAAATAATAAATTTAGTCCAAATGTTTTGAATGGATGGATTTCCGAGGTCAGGACCCGCGCTAAGCATAGCTTGTTGCGCAAGCCCTCACCCTACCACCCGATCGCGCAATACCTGGCAGTCGGCCGAATTTAGAGGCGAACGTTTAACGTGTCCGACATACCTGGACATGGTCCGCCCCGCCCTCTGACGCCAACTGACCTTGAACGCGACCACTGCCACCGGCAGCAGGTCATCCCAGTCAGGGGCAAATAACGAGTGCCGAAGCGACTCGATCCCGGGCTTCCACTACCGGGTGAGGTCAAGGGCCCAGCGCTCTACCGACTGAGCTGACAGGGGCGGACAGTTACACACGAGTTTGACGACAAAAACCAGCTATACCAACAGGCCGTACAAATACCATTTTGGAGATAAATGCAATCAAAGAACGTCAAAGGATAGCAAATGCCAAAGGTTACAAAATAGTTATCTTGGATTTTGGCAAATTTTGTTTTTTGACCCACAAAAAAATGCACTAAAAATCCAAATTTGCAAACGTGTAAAAAAACGGAATATATCTTAGAAAACCACATATGCACAATACCTACCTTGACGGGTATTGTGACCGACCTTGACCGCCGCCGGGTGAGGAGGCGACCGAGAGCGCTCCGCGGGTGAGCAGAGGCGATCTCCTGTGATAGCGTGTTTGGCAGGTAACCGCCAACAGAGACAGTGAGCAGTGGGCACGGTGCAGTTTAGCTAGACGTTGTGCTAGTGAGCACCCGGCTTCATCATGGACGATGAGATGAAAACCAAAATGCTCGAGGCTCTCAACGATCCGGAAATGGCCGCGACTCTTCAGGCCATACTCACACCGATCGTCAGCCAGGCTGTCAACCAGGCTGTGACGACGGCGATGGAGGCCAAGGATCAGGAGATCGCGAGGCTGAAGCAGGACCTGACCAACAGCAGGATGAAAATCGAGGAGCTGGAGCAGTATTCCCGTAAAAATTCGTTGAACGTCGCGGGCATTCCCGAGTCACCTGGGGAGTCGACGTCGCAGCTCATCCAAGACCTGGGGAAGATGATCGGCGTCGACATCGATCGGACCGACATCGACGCCTGTCACCGGATCGGGCGGCAGACGGCGTCAAAACCCCGCACTATAATCGTGAAACTAACAAGGTACGATCAGCGCCAGGAGATGTACGCCGCTCGAAGGAAGCTCCATGAGGTGTCGGCACCAGTAGGAGCCCCGTTCACGAGGCAGCAGCTAGGCAACATCTACATCAGTGACAACCTGACGTCTCACAGGCAGGCCGTCCTCTACGTCGCTCGTCAGCTGAAACGGAAAGGTAAGCTGTTCGCGGCGTGGAGCGACGCCGGACGTCTGAAGGTGCGGACCACCAGAGGTGGCAACACCAGGATCATCAGCACCAACGACGACCTGCGTGAACTGGTAGGCGACGACCCAGAGCTGACGGCTGTGACTGACTCTGCCGACCCTGCCGCCACACCCGGACGCGCTGCTGGCGGGGCGGCCGCTCCTGTCGACCCGCCGCACGCGCCGGCCAGCCGCGAGACCCGTAACAAGGGCAAGCGTACGGCCCACTAGCGACCGACCTGTGCGCGCCCCTGCCAGGACCGGTGACCTTGGCCGGCGCGGCGACCGAGCCGTGCCCTGCCGCAGGCTACAGCCTACCCGTCTGGCGAGACAGCTGTGCCGTGACGTCATCACGAGATGGTAGAGGGGCCGGGAAGAGGCGGGCGACGGGAAAGAGGGGAGGGGACTGTGCTCAGGGAGGGCTGGGTAGGGCTGACGTTTGGGGAAGGTGGGGAAGTGCGTTTTTTTTACTTGTCGCACCATTCATGCTGTTGTTTTGTCCGGGAGGTTCGCCTCTCATATGCTTTCTGTAGTAGTTGACCTGTGTTGTTGATCTGTTTGTTGTAATAATTGATATCATTGACTTTTTTTCTGTCTTTGGTAAACTTCTGTTTGTATCAATCTGTTGTTTCTCACTTTATCCATACTGAGCTTTCCATTCTGTGCGTGTTTAAGTCTCATATTATGTTGCATTAGTTATGCCGGGTGCTCACTGGCTTCACTTTGTTGTTTTGCGCTGTATTTATGCTAACTTCATTATTGTATTGTTTTGCCGCAGAGCCGGCCGCCCTGCCCGCTGCCGTGCCCGCCGTCTGGACTACCGTTGACCTGCTGAGTCGAGCCTGCCGAGCCCTGGGTCCTGGTGGAGCACCGGGGGCCGCCCGGCCGTCACCGTTTAACCACCACAACACACCACTACACCACTACACCACTACATTACTACACACAACGCAAGGTATCCAACACAACCTAGTGACGAGCAGATCCGCGGGGTCATTGAATCACAGCACCACTTCACATGCACGTCAGCATACACCTACATTCATTTAACTTCTACTGAGCGCGATACAACTCACACGTTCACAAAACACGCATATTTACACACGCAAACAACCTTCACACACATACAAGATAGGTTAGGGGGAATGCACCACAATATTGAAATACTCCTTAACATAGGATGTGTTGAAAGAAATCCTGGACCACCACCGAACACAAAACTCAAAATATGTCACGTTAACATCAATAGCATCACCGCTGAGGGACGACTGGACGAATTGGACCACTTTGTAGACAACAACATAGACGTACTGGCCGTATCCGAGACAAAACTAGACGATAACATTCACCCGAGTCTTTACCAACTGACTAACTTCCACGCACCATTCACGAGACACAGGACCAGACACGGTGGAGGGGTTGCGACGTACACACGCTCAAGCTTACGAACATGCAGACTTACAACGTTAGAGACAGACGGGGTAGAATGGATATGGACAAAGACAAAGATAAAGAACGACACGTGCACTGTGTACATTCCACCAAACCTGACAGCAGACAAACACGACGATTTCATTGGCAAACTGAACGACAGCGTGACGCGGGCGCAGACTTTCTCACCGACTGCTGTCATTATTCTGGGCGACTTTAACGCTGGCAACATTTTCCTTGACCGACATATTTACGCGCGAAGCACCAAGACTTCATTCGACCTAAAATTAAAGGACGCACTGGACACCTTGTACCTATTTCAAATCATAAACACTCCGACAAGGACCACAGATGACACTGCAAACTTGCGAGACTTGATCATAACGGACAACAAGCCGATAATTACAACCTCAGGGCTCCTACCACCTTTCTCCAACATTGATC
Organism: Chirona hameri; assembly: GCA_036785665.1. Taxonomy (NCBI): domain Eukaryota; kingdom Metazoa; phylum Arthropoda; class Thecostraca; order Balanomorpha; family Balanidae; genus Chirona; species Chirona hameri. The sequence continues at coordinate 76,750 of JAXIVJ010000035.1, forward strand.
ACATCTCAGTCGCTATAACACTCAACATAGATACAACAAGCGCTAACAGGTAACACCCAGGCTAAAGACGTTTGGGACTACCAAAGACTCGACGCTGATAAACTGACTCAGACACTTCTACACGCTGACTGGGACCATGTCCTTGATGGTGACATACACACGGCAACTGAGCGGTTCACATCGGTCCTTTTAGAAGCAGCGACTGACGCCATTCCCAAAAAGACAATACGCATACGGAAACACGACAAACCCTGGATGACGAGTGAACTAAGACGGAACATACGCAAAAGAGACAGACAATTTAGACAAGCGCAGCAAAGACAGCAAACAAGGGACAACAAACAACAAGGTTCGGATGCAACGGACACAACACAATGGGACAGATGGAAACGACAGCGCAACTTTGTGACAGCACTCAACAAACGACTCCGAAACAACCACATACAGACAACAGCCAGAACACCCGTCGAACATCAACATGATCCATACAAGTATCACCAAACACTGAAATCACTGATCGGACGTAAACATCACAGAGACATACCAACACTAGAAACGACAAACGGTGACTTAGTTACACACGAGACGGACAAAGCCAGCATCTTTAACGAACACTTTACTTCTCAAACGAATCTCGACACAGACTCACTAGAATTACCGGACGATCCTGCAAATGACAGAACCATTCCGACACTGCAACAAATTAATGTTTCACAAGAACAAGTACTAAAAGCATTAAATTCACTTCATATACACAAATCGACCGGCCCCGATCAAGTTTCCACCAAATTGCTTAAACTAACAGCGCTGCTGATATACGAGCCACTCACGACACTATTTAATAAATCTCTCGAATTAGGCATTTTCCCCAACAGCTGGAAAGAAGCGACCGTTACACCTATCTTCAAAAACTCAGGATCACCATCCGACTTTCGCCAATACCGCCCTATCAGTCTTTTGTCCTGTCTATCAACACTTCTAGAAAAACTTGTTTTTTTCCTCTATATACTCCCATCTTACTAACAACCATCTCTTAACAGACAGACAAAGCGGGTACAGGTCGGGACACAGCACTCAGCTTCAACTGGTCTACCTGACTCACACACTTTATAAACAACTAGACGAAGGACGTGACATGACAGCAATCTTTCTTGACATTTCAAAATATTTTGACAAAATTTGGCATGATGGACTTCTTTACAAATGCAAAAACGACTTTCTTATTTCTGGCCCGCTCCTCCTATGGCTGAAATCATATCTGACAGACAGAACACAACGGGTGAGGGTGGGAGACGCCTTTTCCTCGACACAAACTATCAACGCTGGATGCCCTCAGGGCTCAGTTCTGGGACCTCTCCTTGCGCTTATGTACCTAGACGGACTCGCCGAAAAAGTCACTAACGAAATTCTTTTCTACGCAGACGATACTTCTCTGTATGCCTCTCATACGACTGAAGACATTGACACCGTACAACAGTCTCTTCAACGTGATCTTGACGCCATTGACGAATACGCAAGACAATGGGCAATTCAATTCAACACTTCCAAAACAATTCAACAGACATTCAGCCACAAAGCACATCACACATCACCAGTACTACGTTTCTCTGGAAAAATAATTTCCCCGACACTGAAGCACATAAACACCTGGGCATCACATTCTCAAAAGACCTGAGATTCCACAAACATGTGAATAACATAATTAAAAAAGCAAACATAGCACTAAGCCCTTTCTATCCAGTAGCCAAACACATACATCGCACCACACTCAGTCACATATACACAACCTACGTAAGACCACACTTTGACTATTGTGACATTGTTTTTGACGGACACATTACCTTACAAGACGAATTGCGACTAGAAAAGGTACAGAGCCGTGCGGCGAGACTGGTGACAGGGACCTCACTCAGAACATCGACGGACAAACTGAGACAAGACCTGGGATGGGACACACTCAAGACACGACGAACAATGCACAAACAGCTGTTCTTTCACAGGCTCACAAACACACCACACCAACAACCAGGATACATAAGACAGATACTCCCACAGTCACGAGTTCACAACATTGGAAGGACACTCAGAAACTCTAGAACACTAACACTCCCCGCCAACAGAACAACATCCTTCCAACGATCATTCATCCCAAACACTACCCGCACATGGATTACACTACCAGAAACACTTCGAACACAGCCTTCACACAAAAGGTTCAAGAAAGGCATCGCGGATCTGTTCGGAACTACCAAACCCCCTACATACTTCTCATTCGGCTCAAAACTCGGAAACACATATCACACCCAAGTCAGAACGGGGAGCCTTCAGCTCAACGCCCATCTTTATCAAACACAAAGACTTTCTTCTCCAAGTTGTTTATGCGGCCACAAATCAGAGACCTTGCAGCATTTTATTTTCCACTGTCCACTTTTTCAAGATTTAAGGACCAAGCTTCTTCGGCAGTTAACACAATTATTAGGTCCTGATTTTACCCGACTACCAAAAACAGACATTCTACACACACTGACGCATGGACACAACATTCACAGCGAAGATGGTCGGGTGCTCGCGGGGCTCTTCCAGAACTACGTAATAGAAGGAATAAGGCGGCGGCGGGCGGCGGCGGCGGCGGCGGCGGCGGCGGCGGCTGGCGCTGCGACCGATTAACCTCTGATTTCTCTTTCCGGCGGTCGTGTCACTTGTCCCACGCTTATGTTAGGAGAGGTGCCGTGATTTAAGTCCTTTGGACTTTTGCACCGATCCTATTATTTCATTTTGTTTACGTTGTTTCTCTACGTGATTACAAATAAATAAACAAAACAAACAAAACCTAAGACAAATTTCAAAGCATTATCTTCCTATTTGACTGACCTATGGCTCCCTACGTACGAGTATCTCATGACGTCATATTTTTTAATTGCGTTTTTTCTTTCTTTTAGTGACCAGATACAGACAAAAGCATGCCAGTACTGTATTTCTGAGACAAAACTGGTCTAGAAATATGTCTTTATTTATATTTATCAATTACAAATTTTTACCTTAACCCGCGCGGCGCTGGGGGGTAAATTTTACCCCCCTCCCGGATTTTCTCCATAACTTGACAACTATGACAGATATCAAAGTGAAACTTACAGTAGATTATGGTGCATCAATTCTACGTCTTCGGCCATTTTTTTTTTAAATTCGTGAAAATTTGTGGCAGATAATGACGTTTTAGTGACGTCATGCCATGTCATTTTTGGTGAAAAAACGTCAAATGTTTGAAAAATCGTAGAAAATAGCGTGTTACTACAAATTGCAAAAAAGGCGTCAAAAGAAGGGAAATAACATTGTCTTTGACATGGCTATCTCAGATTTTCAAAATTTTGGGTTTTTGACCCCCAAAAATGCAAAAAACTGATTTTTGGGGAAGAATTTCCACAAAAGTTTTTTGTTTGAAGATTTAAAAAAAAAACGGAAGATATATTAGAAAACCGAGTATGAACGATGTTCAAACCAAATTTCAAAGCAATTTCTTTATTTTTGACTGACTTATGGCTCTCTAAGAACAAGTAACTCATGACGTCATTTGTTAAAATTGCGTTTTTTGGCATTTACTGACCAGATACAGACAAATAAATGCCACCACTGTATTTCGAAGACAAAAATAGTCTAGAAACATGCAATGTTTATTTAGATTAATCAATTTCAAATTTTGACCTTATTGTGACCTGACCTTGACCTGAGGACGATTATATGGTGTCAGGCTGTGAAAATTGCTGCTTCTATCGAATTATTCGTATAAAATAACCCATACAACATGTGTCGCATGACTTTCGTAGACCTGTGACCTTGTGTGACCTGACCTTGACCTTGACCTTTGCTTACAATTTCACTTTTACTTATGCGGGAAATGCATTATACACTCTGGAGCACTTTGTGAGATAATAGTTGCAATATAAGGCTTTGGATGGAAAGTATAGCCCCAAAAACTCAAATACTTACATTTTACATTTGACCTGACCGTGACCTGACATGTGACCTTATTTTAAGAATTTCGAGTATGCATTCGATTCTTCTCGTTGAGAGCTTGCGATCGCCGCATTGCGCGTCTCGCTGCGGTTATTGGTTCAGAAGATACGAGGGGGTAAAATTTACCCCCCCAGCGCCGCGCGTTCGGCTGGAGACCCCAGCGCCGCGCGGGTTCAGGTCAAGGTCAGGTAACCGCGCGGGTTACCTGACCTTGACCTGAACTTGACACTAACTTCACGTAAATGATTTCAGATAGTAACATCACTATCACTATCGAATTATACGTGTAAAATAAGCCAAACACATGTGTTGCATGACTTTCTCAGATATTGTGCGCATAGTAACCTTTTGTAATCTGACCTTGACCTCGACCTTTGCCAACAATCTCACTTGTGCGCATAGTAACCTTTTGTAATCTGACCTTGACCTCGACCTTTGCCAACAATCTCACTTGCTCATCTGGGATGTGGAAAGTATGGTCCATACACTCAAATACCTTGATTTTGACATTTGACCTGACCGTGACCTGACACGTGACCTCAATTTGAAACTTTCGAGTATGCCTTAGATATGACTCATTGATAGCTTTTGAATGCCGCCTTGCACGTCTCGCTGCGACCATTGGTTCGGAGGATAACCAGGGGGCGAAACACGCCCCCCCCCCCGCCAATGGCGTTCGGCTGAGACCCCAGCCAATGCCGTTTAGGCGATCTAAACCATGATCCCAACTAAGCAAATCCTTGGCGATAATGGAAGAGTTAAATTTAATTGACCAGATCGCAACCACCCAACTCAGTTCGTAACACTCAGAGGCCACTTTAGCCACTTAACCCACGGAAGCGAACATATCCCCTTATGAAATAAGTGATTATTCTACCCAGTTAACCCTATTTGTAACAGGCTCCTGGCTACCCCTATTTGTAACAGGGGGGGGGGGGCGGACTCCGCCCCCCGGAGATCTCGAGATCTACCCGTCCGATTTTCAAAAATGAAACGGCGTTTGGTTCCCCTCAACACGATCTACATTTCTAAATAACAAAAAAATCTACATTTTTGATAGGGGGGCAACAGGGGGGCAAAAACCACAAATTTTAGTGGTATTTTTGATCCAACATAGCTTTCATGTTTATGGACCGATTTTAACACAATTAATACGAATCGATAGAGATTGAATTTGAAATTGATATATGACAGTGGCGTTTGACAATTCAAAAATCATAGGCGTGTGCAGGTTACATAATATGGGGGTGAAGTAAATGCGTAATAAAACTATTTTTTGATGTTTTTTTTTAAGGAAATGAAATGGTATGTGATTGTGACATTAGGCAAAACAGTTAAAATCATATTTTTTGCCATAGGCGGTACCAGGTTAGTGAAAAAGGGGGGTAAAATTGGAAAAAATGTTAACCGCAGACAAGTTGCTACCCAGCACTATAAATATGTTACTGATCGTAAATAGTTCCTTTTTGCATGTTGTACTTCATAATAGGCGTATCCAGGATCCAAACTGGTGCGGCTCAACACCTTTTGATAAGTATATTATCCGCTATTATGATACTAACTAGTCAACAGTGACTATTTCACTTACAACTTCAATTAACATTGCTTACCCCCTTTTTACCCTACCTGGACTCGTCTATTATCTTATAATCGTTCGTAGAGTAGCCTGTGGTGCGTGTTTCATCCGAAAACTACAGTACGTTATGTCATTGTACGCCCATGCCTCTTAGTTTCCTTGCAATAATATGACCCTCTTTCTTCCATTCCTGAGCGCGCCTCTGCAAAAAATAACTTTATTCCCTTTTCCTGGCCTCATATGTGCATATATAATTATAAACTAACCGTCTATTGCGCCGTTATCGCTGGCATATCGTCATCACCAAGCCAGTCACCCCCCTTTTCATGTGCCTGAACACGCCCCTGAAACTCTATATGTAATAAATTATGCAAATAATGGAAGCAGAAACTATCTTTTACATCTTGATAACTATAAATGCCCCTTACATTGCTCTATTTGCTTCCCGCCAAAGCATTGAATACTTCCTGGACCCCCCCCCCCTTTTCAAGCCCCTGAAACCGCCTCTGCCATGAAATTTTAATGATATTTCATTAACATCAACTAATTTGCACTTGTTGCAATCACCGTGAACCGATGTAACTCCTTCATACTTGAAGCAGTTACGAAGAAACCGTGAAGATCGCATTTCCGTATTATCGCCAAATGTCGCCTCCGAACCCACCCAAAACTGTACCCTGGAACCGCCTCTGTTCAAGTTAAGAACTCAAAATTTTGACTCCAAATGCGGATTTCAATTCTATGAAAAGTCCCAAAATTTCATGGGACTGCTCTCAGCCGTTCTGGAGATATCTGCGAAAAACATGAGGGGGGGTGGCGGAATCCCCCCCCCCCCCCCTGTTACAAATAGGGTTAACTGAAATATACTTCATCGTGGAATATGCAAAACAACATTGCTTACTTCCTGCCAGGGTCATGACCGCTCAATGAACGCGCGTCCCTCCCACAGCGAGCGGCGGTGGCCTCGAAAGGGCAGCGAGTCCTTGAGCCTGGAAAGGGCCGAAAGCCGAGTGTCTATATGGGGTCCTTTCTGGCGTGGAGAGACCCACTCTGATCCTTAGAGACCCATTACAGCCAGACAAGGGTCCTTTCCCGCATTTAAAGAACCCATTTTGACCCACAGAGCGCCCAATTTCTACTACAGAGGGCCCATTTTGATCTACCGAGGACCTGTTTGGAGGCTGGGCCACCAATGTTGAGGATGGGGCCACCAAGGTCTGAAGGGAACACTATTGATATTGATGCGTGGCGTTACCAAGACTGGATCCTGGACGCGCCACTGGTCACAGCCTTCTTCACACTGCTAGGCGGACATGCTCCTGATGATGTTGTCCAGCGTGACGGAGCGTGTGGCGGAGCTGATGGGGGCGCGGCATAGGGGACAATTGTCGCCGCTCCGCGCGCGCACATCCTGCAGACAGTCGGCACAGAAGGTGTGGCCGCAGCCGAGGGTGGTGGCCCTGCGGAACATCTCCAGACAGACGGGACACTGGAGCTGCTCGGAGAGCCCGTCCGGGGCCTGGCTCAGGTGGCTCTTCTGGCTCTTCTGACTCGGCTGGTTACCGGCTCCAGAAGAACGGTGACGGGGGATGGCCCCGTTCTTAGCGGAGGTGACGGCAGGCGCTGCTCCGTTGACCTGAGGAAAAGTGGCACCTGCGTTAATGGTTAACCTAAGGCCGGATACGATTATAATTTAACCCTATTAGTGGCAGGGAGGGGATGGCAGATTCTGCCCATCCCTCAGGTTTCCGCAGATATCTCCCAAACGGCTATGAGCAGACCCATTCAATATTGGGACTTTTCCTAAAATTTAATTCCGCGTATGGAGTTAAAATTTTAAGTTCCTAACCTTAACAGAGGCGGTTCGAGGGCCCAGTTTTTGGAGGATTTTGTATGTGACATTTGGCGATAATACGGAGATTCGATCTTCACAGCATTTTCCTAACTGCCTGAAGTATAAAGGAGTTACATAGGTTTACGGTGATTGAAACAAGTGCAAATAAGTTTATTTTAGTCAACCATAATAAATATTCCACGGCAGAGGCGGTGTCAGTGACTTGAAAAGGGGAGTTTTACAAGAAGTTATTTTTATATATTTTGCCTCCCTTTTTCGCTAATCTGGCACCACCTATGGATGCAAATTTGCTTTATAAATGCTGTGTCCGATGTCACGATAGCGCACCATTTAATTTACCGAAAAATAAGAAGAAAAAGACGGTTTTATAAGGCATTTATTTTGCCCCAAAATTTAGTGACCTGAAAACGTCTATGATTTTTATATTTTCAAAAGTCGCCATCATATATCAATCCCCAATTCAATCTCTATCGATCCCCTTTAGTTGCGTTGCAATCGGTTGATAAACATTACAGCTGCGTTGGATCACAAATACCTCTAATAATTGAAGTTTTTGCCCCCCTGTTGGCCCCTTTTCAAAAAGTTAGATTTTTTAGAAATGTGGATCGTGTTGAGGGGAGTCAAACGCCGTTTGATTTTTTTTATTTTATTTGACGGATAGATCTCGAGATGGGGGGGGGCGAATCCGCCCGTCCCCCCCCCCCCCCCCCCCCTGCCACTAATAGGGGTAGCCAGGAGCCTGCCACTAATAGGGTTAACCCGCGAGTCACTGGAACACATTGGTGCCAGCTTCACTTCTCTCTCTTGATTTTGACGAGAGTTATTGGCAAAAAAGTGTTGGTGACCACGGGTGACCTCATCTGACCCTGTAGGGGTCACTGAGCAAAGATTGCACCTTGAATTTCAGGAATGGCAAGAATGGCCTATGATAACATGATCCAGAAATAATTGGGCTGATATAATTCGTATCCTCAAAATAGGAAGCATTTGATTATTTCCCCATTGGCTTATAATGGGAGGTCACGAAATTGATCCGACCTTAGGTCACCGATATACAAAATCTGAGAACATCTAATTGTAGGCACCGTTGTCCTTATGAAATCCTGTAAGTATGAAATCGATCGGCCAAAAACTGTGGCTGTGGTACGACCGGAAACATTTTTGGAGGTGGGGTCACGTGACCTGGCCTGGTGACTTGACCTGAGCTGACTTGAGGTCAACATTTTTACACTATGTGGGTAATTGATGTCTTAATAGCTATGCAAAAAAACGTCGACACTTTGCGCGGCCGTTTTTTCTCTATTCTCGAAAAACCTTAGGGGGCGTCTAAACGCCCTCCCCCCGGCACGGCGCGGGTTAAAAATGTATTGCTATATTTGGAATAAGCACAATCTTATTAACTAGGAAGAAGTGTGCCATGTCGAAAATAATTTCCCGTTATTTTGTTAAAATGATGTGATCTAAATTTAAGAAATTAATAAATTTATTGCCTAATTCGAAGTTGGAAGTTTGGGAAAATTAATTATCGGTACTTTCCCTCCACTATTGGAAACTGACACATCCTAGAGCTTTTGTATCAATCTGTTCAGCGTTGTTGAATAGGCTCTTCGAAACAATTCGCAGACACTAAATAGGTCGCCGTCGACGTGCATCGATGAGCTTCCGATTTAATTGCCAGTTTTGTCTTCAATGGTGGTCAATTGTAAAGGATGGGCGGGTATATAATCACAAGCAGAACGCAAAATATATTTTCCACACCATTGCGTAAAAAGCAATACGGGAAAAACACGGAGTTTGATGGAAAACGAAAAGAACTTGTTCGTTAAAAGTGTGGAACGCTTATCAAAATTAACTTTAAATATCTCTCCGAAGGAATTTGTATATGCAAAAAGCGATAAATTTACATAATATTTTGGCCTCGTCTGTCAATTTCAAGTGCTAACTCCATTTTTGTGGGAAAAGTATTTATTTATCTTTAACCCGCGCGGCGCTGGGGGGTAAATTTTACCCCCCCTCCCGGATATTCTCCATAACTTGCAAACTATGACAGATATCGAAGTGAAACTTGCAGTACCTTATGGTGCATCAATTCTACATCTTGTGTTACAATTTTGTTGAAATTAGTAAACATTTTGAGGAGATAATGACGTTTTAGTGACGTCATGTCATGGCATTTTTGGTGAAAAAACGTTAAATGTTTGACAAATCGTAGAAAATAGCGTGTTGATGCAAATTGCAAATAAAATGCGTGAAAAGAAAGGAAATAACATTGTCTTTAACATGGCTATCTCAGATGTTGAAAATTTTGGGGTTTTGACCCCCAAAAATGCAAAAAACTGATTTTTGGGGAAATATTTCCACAAAAGTTTTTTGTTTGAAGATTTTGAAAAAAAACGGAAGATATATTAGAGAACCGAGTATGAACGATGTTCAAACCAAATTTCAAAGCAAATACTTTATTTTTGACGGACTTATGGCTCTCTAAGAATAAGTAACTCATGAGGTCATTTTTTTAATTGCGTTTTTTGGCTTTTACTGACCAGATACAGACAAATAAATGCCACCACTGTATTTCGAAGACAAAACTAGTCTAGTAACATGCAATTTGTATTTAGATTAATCAATTTCAAAGTTTGACCTTATTGTGACCTGACCTTGAACTGAGGGCGATTATATGGTGTCAGGCTGCGAAAATGGCTGCTTCTATCGAATTATACGTGTAAAATAACCCATACAACATGTGTCGCATGGCTTTCATAGACCTGTGACCTTTTGTGACCTGACCTTGACCTTGACCTTTGCTTAAAATTTCACTTTTACTTATGCGGGAGATGAATTATACATTTGGGAGCACTTTATAAGATAATAGTTGCAATACAAGGCTTTGGATGGAAAGTATAGCCCAAAAACCCAAATACTTAAATTTTGACACTTGACCTGACTGTGACCTGACATGTGACCTTATGTTAATAATTTCTGGCATGTATTAGATTCTTATCACCGAGAGCTTTCGATCGCCGCCTTGCGCGTCTCGCTGCGGTTATTGGTTCGCAAGATACGAGGGGGGGGGGGGGGTAAAATTTACCCCCCAGCACCGCACGTTCGGATGGAGACCACAGCGCCGCGTGGGTTAAGTTAGCGACGATATCTGCTACGACATTTTCGATGCCTGCGATGACAGTATTTAAAACCTTAGATCTATGAAGCATCGCCAGGTGTGTAGCTGATAGAGCATCTGACTGGCTACGTGCTTACAGTTGACCTTGACCTTGAGATCAGGTAAAAATATCGACACTTATTTTTTTTGGCCCAATAAAAATGTCTCAATCTTCGCAAGCGTCACGACAGATAGCCATTTCCGAGACAACATCTGTGACGACGGTATAGGTCAACTTGAGATACAAAATATTCGCCTTAAAGTATAGCCCGTGTAATGTTCTATCAATTGCACACTTAGCGATGCTTCACAGACCTATGGTTTTCTTAAAGCTGGTCATCACAGACATCGTCGCTAACTTGACTAGCATTCTGTGTCTGCGTATATTTCCAACCACGGTCCGCCACACAGCCTCACCACACATGCGCATAGTTATTGCCCGATCGGCCTGTGTGGGTCAGACCAGGACGGAGCGGTGAAGATTCCGCCAAGTAACGGCCGGCACCGAGCGAGCTGTCGAACTGGTCCGGCCCCGCCTCGGTGCGGGATTCAGACAGCTATCGTTTTGCCTGCCGTGGGGCACCCAGAGCTCGTTAGGGAACGATGGCCTGGAGGTCACATGGCATGAACACATCGTTTTTCTGGGTTATTAACAGATGTCCACGGAAAATGAATTGTCATATGGTACACATATTGATTCTTCAATACCGTGCACTAATTTGCTATGACAGTTTAATATAGGACTGTCAAAAAGTAAATTATTAAACAATCATTTGGATTCCTGGGCAATCATGAGTGAAATATGTTATAAATGTGTACGTTTTCGTCTGACAGAACTGTTGGCGCAATTACCTACCTACCTTTACCTTGCCTTTACCTTTCGACCTACCGTTCGAAAGCTCGTCAAAAATCATTTTGAAACTATTTCAGACATGTTTTGGCTTAGGTCAATATTGAGGTCACCAGAGGTCATCAAAGGTGAGATTTTCCAGTTTTAGGACTAAGCTTCGAAAAACCCCAAATATCTTGGGAACTATGACATCCAGGAACACACGGAACAAAGCTATAGAAAGCTCTTGAACAATTCAATCGCTAATGTGCCCTCACATGTTAGCTCAGTCAACAGTTTAGGCTTCAGAGCATAGGCGTAACCACTTTCCGAAAGGTGGTTACGCCAACACAAACTACCTTACCACACCAACCAACACAAACTACTTTACTCATTTGACCTTGACATTTGCCCTTGACTTCGAAAATCACATTCGATTCGTAATCCTCGTATGAGCAAAGTCTTCGTCACGGATTTTCAAGTGGGGGGTCGGACAGCATGACCACAAAACCACCCATTTTTCGCCGCGCATTTCAACCTGTCAGTAGGTACCCATCGTTATGCAAGGAATATTTTATTGATGTTATGTCTATCCTATATCATTTCTGTAAAATTAGGATACACAAGCAGAATGGTTTGATTTTGTTTTGCAACGAATCATCATTGGTGGACTCAGAAAGGCGAGCAAGTTGGTTGGTTGGGGTACGATTTCAAAAATATGATCAAATTCAAAAAAAAAAAATCCGTACCGTCGCACAAATCGACAATCTGAATAAGTATCTGCCGAAATATGTATCAGTTCAAGGGATTAAAACGGTTTCTATGCTCACGTTACCAGTATAATCGCAAAACATGAGGCATGGGGACGGTTCGGCAGAATAAGGTCATTTCGTCAAATAAATGAATCGTCATTTATTTGTTGTAAAAATAATATATTTTCTCTAAACGTTTCTTGCATTAGACATACACCAAATATAACTCCAAATGGTGAGACATTTGAATTACAGTTATCGTTTCTTCATTGCATGTGTCCTCTTTCTATGTAATATTGCGTGACATTCTAAAATAGGTATATTGCAGAGGGAGAGTACAAATCGGAGAAGCGATAGCCGGTTTTAGTTGATTACTATTACAATCATTTACCATGCAGTCTCACTTATTAATCATGGCAGGCATAACCTACTTAAAGCAGCGCCAGTGTTAACCTCCGCTCCGGTGGGGTCTCCAGCCGAACGCGCCCCGCTGGGGGAGGGGGGTGGTGAAGTAATTTTTACCCCCCCCCCTCGTATCTTCCGAACCGATGACCGCAGGGAGATGCGCAAGGCGGCGATCGAAATCTCTCAATGTTACGAATCTAAAACATACCCGACATTTTTAAGATAGGTCACATGTCAGGTCATGGTCAGGTGAAAGGTCAAAATCGAGTTATTTGAGTTGATGGGCCATACTTTCCATTCAAAGCCTTAGAGTACGACAATTATCGCACAAAACTCTCTCAAAGGTATCATATATCTACCACATTACGGAAAGTGAAATTTTGAGCAAAGGTCAAGGTCAAGGTGAAAGGTCAAAATCATATATCTACCACATTACGGAAAGTGAAATTTTGAGCAAAGGTCAAGGTCAAGGTCACAAAGGGTCACTATTGGCAAGAGGTCTACGAAAGTCATGCAACACATGTTTTATGGGTTATTTTACACGTATAATTCTATAGTAGCAGTCATTTCCACAACCTGATCCCATATATTTTGTGTATGAAATAGGTGTCAGAGCATCCGGGGCAGCGGCGCCGGGCCATTACCAGTGACGCATGGGGTAATTCAGGGATCATTACTAGGACCAAAATTGTTTTTGATGTTTACTAAAGATCTTGCAGCACATTTACCATTTGGCAAGCAGGTGATGTACGCTGATGACGTACAGTTATTAGATTCCGACCTGGTTGAGAACTTGGCATCACTAAAGGAGCGTATGAAAAGCACACTCGACGTTGCTCTTCTCTGGTTCACTCAAAATCGACTCAAACTTAATCCTAGTAAAACAGAGCTGCTGTTTGTCAAACCGAAGCAGAAAAGATGCAAATCCTTGACAATAAAATTTGGTGACGCAGAGATAAATCCATCTCCACACGCAAAAATTATCGGTGTATACGTTGACTCGTCGTTGTCATGGGAAAAACAAGTGTCTCAGGTCACCCGTCGCTGTTTCTATGTTCAGTTAGAACGCGAGCCCCATGTATATGCGGACATTGAGGCGAACGTGGAATAGAAGACGAAAAACGCATGTCCTTGATATATCAAGGCCATGTTAAATTAAGACATCTGTGGCGCCCCAGTGACATTTTCTGCGCGCTTCTCCTACCGCTATATGCTTTAACCATTGACCTAAATAAGCGGTCAATGGCTTTAACTATCGTGTGGTCGGTACTGGCGCAGCTTGGTGTATCGCAGTGCACAAACAAATAGTTAGATGTTTTTTACGTGATAATTGTGCAATAATGTACAGTATTGTGTAACAATAGCAACTACATTAGAACAACTAAATAGAACATGATACTTTTGTATGTAAATGTTGTTGAAAATGAATGAAATATTGACATTAACATGTGTAACTATTTTATGTGCACTGCAATGTGCATAGTTGGTTCGAAAAGTCGGCGCGTGGATGAGCGTTCGTTCTGAGGGATTGTGGGATAGTGCCAAGGCCGTATATACTAGGTAAAGTCATCCGGGGTTTTTACGAAAATCCGTGACGTCACAAGGTCGCAGAATCCGTTCCCCATATTCAAGTAATGAAAATGGGTCATCTTTGGAGGCCTGGTACGAAAAACCTCTTTGTCTCCGTCATGTTCTATTTGCGGCATAGGGAAGACCATTTCAAGCTCTATCTTTTATCCAAATACATTTTTGCTCTATCTATATCAGATAATTTGATACAAGGCGATTAAAAAGTTACCTCCAGCTAATATCCGCCTGCTAATCCGGCGACCGGGGTTCGAACCCGGATCGTGGCAAAAATTTAACGTTATTTGGTAGGCTTTGCCTTTAATGGCGTTGCGGCAAACGACACGGTATTGACCTTTGGTGCTTTGCCTCACCTTTTTCATTCACGATGCCAGTATCACACCTTTCGATTGTGACCATTGCCGTTTTGCCGGCCCTCCCATCTGGGCTACCGGGCCGTGGTGGGGAGTTCGCCCCTACCCCGCCTAACCCAAACCGAGCATCGGAGGGAGACGGGAGAGGCGGCAAACGAGAACTATCCATGCGTAGATTCACCCCCTCCCCATGTCCTGAAGGCCACATCGGTAAGGTCAAGTCAAAACCAAAGGTCAAATTAATCATATTTGTATTCGGGCACGGTCCATCAACAGCCACGCCCTCAACGGGTCCGATATTGATATACAACATGGATCACTATAGTACCTCATATCACCAGGGATGCGGAGCCGTACACATTTGGGTCGGCTCTGGCTCGGGCTCCGGGGAAGCATCTCGGCTCCGCCTCCGGCTCCGAGTAAAATGTCCCGACGGCTCCGGCTCCGGCTCCGGGCAGAATCTAGCGGCTCCGGCTCTGGTTCCGTACATCCCAAACGTGATCATTCAACCCATGTTAAAAAATGTGTTTTCTTCCAAGGAGCCATACTTGCCACTAGACATGACACGTTTATTTCATGTTTGCTAATTTTGCTTGATTCCACATCTCGTTCGGAGCCGGAGCCGAGCCATTTTGACGGCTCCGGCTCCGGCCCCGGCTCCGAGCAAAATGTTCCAGCGGCTCCAGCGGCTCCGGCCCCGCTCCGCATCCCTGCTGATATCACTATAGAGTATATAGTGATACGACTTACAGTCGTCTCGACTCTGACACATGTGTTCTGGATCATTTCATAAATATAATTAAATGATTAAAATTTATTAAAATTATTTAAAACGCGGGTATTATTTATTTAAAAAATATAAATAATTGAGTCATGCTATGCATACATTTAAAAAATAGTCCGAATGCTTTGAATGGGTGGATTTCTGAAGTAAGAACCCACGCTAAATTGTACTTGCTGCGCGGGTCCTGGACCATACCGCCCGATCAGGAAATTCCGGGTTGACTGCATAATTATTTTAAATCAAACGGGTAACGTATACACATAGCTGGACACGGCCCGTCCTTATTCCCGAACCTAGCTGGGCAGTCCGCTCCGGGGGTCACGGCACCGCACACCCACCCGGTGGCGACTGCAGTCACAGCTAGTCAGGCGTCCGTAGGAGGGCATCACTGACCCCACGCCCACCCCCGCACGGCTGAAGCCCCGACCTGTCAGACAGTCCGCTCCGGTGGGCACGGCATCGCACACCCGCCCGGTGGCGGTCGAAGTCACAGCGCAGCAGGCAGCACTAATTCCACCTCCGTACGGCTGAAACCCCGACCTGGCGGCCGTCGGCGGCACTCCAGGTCGGCGGTCGTCACCTCCGTGCAGGAGGTCTCGTCGACGGAGCGCTGGCGCGCGCCGCTGGCCGCCTCGGCAGGCTCGGCCGCTGCGTCCTCCAGTCTGCTCGTCGAACGCCGAGCGGTAGACGATGGCGCTGTCGGCGACGGCTGTCGGCAGAGGCGTGGCGTGCTCGGCCGCCGTGGCCGGGTCGGGCCGCTGCGGCTTGGCCAGCGTGGCCAGCGCGCGCTCGGCCATGGCCGCCTCCTGCTCCTCCAGCTCGGCGAGAGCCTGCTGGACGAAGCACGCCTCCGGTCGTCGGCCAGCTCCACCAGCCGGTGCTCCAGCGCGGCGCGCTCCGGCGCCAGGATCTCGGACGCCACCTGACGCACACACACAAGCATAGGAAAACACCTGTTACACTTCAAGCCACACACTTGGTGATTGAGGAGGAAGAGGAAATTGAGCCGAACAAGGACTATAATACAGATGCATACGAGTGTTGAACTAGTAATGATACATATCGGGTTATTATTGGTCTTTTTCACGTGAAAACAGCAGTTATATCATATTGAGCCGACATAACATGCACTTTTGGTGAAAGTTGATCTAGGCATCATGACAAGTTATCATGCATTAACGACAGTCACCAGTCGGGCCTGCCTGCCCCCCCCCCCCCTCCCCGCCGCCGCCGATCACCGTACCTGTTTGGGTGTGGCCAGTATGATCCTAATCAGCCTCTGTCGCTCCGCGTCTCCCAGCGTGACCAGCTTCTCGTAGGGCTCGGCGTCGTCTTCCACCAGCTGGCCGAGCGGCGAGCTCGGCTGGCGGCGCACCAGCCGAAAGGCCACGGTGTCTCCGAGGCGCGCCGGCGGCCGCGGCACCAGCCGGCAGCGGCGCACCTGGTCCGGCTGCACCGTCTCCTCGCAGATGGGGCATTTCCATACCGCCTGGTCGCTGAGCGCCAGGTAGTGCACCAGGCAGACGCAGCAGTAGGCGTGTGACGCGCGCCGCCTGCGGCTGGTACAGCCAGATCGGGCACGAGGTGGGCTCGTCCCCATGCAGCCATACCTGCTCCACGATCGCCCAGTCCACCAGATGGCCCGGGTCGCCCAGGCGGGGCTGTAGTCACAGCTCAACACGGCTCCGGCGGGCACGGCAGCGCACACCAGCGCGGTGACGGCTGTAGTCGCAGCTCAATTACAGGAGTCCGTAGACGGCCGGCTCCGGCGGGCACGGCAGCGCACACCAGCGCGGTGACGGCTGTAGTCGCAGCTCAATTACACGAGTCCGTAGACGGCCGGCTCCGGCGGGCACAGCAGCGCACACCAGCGCGGTGGCGGCGTTAGTCGCAGCTCAATTACACGAGTCCGTAGACGGCCGGCTCCGGCGGGCACGGCAGCGCACACCAGCGCGGTGACGGCTGTAGTCGCAGCTCAATTACAGGAGTCCGTAGACGGCCGGCTCCGGCGGGCACGGCAGCGCACACCAGTGCGGTGGCGGCGTTAGTCGCAGCTCAATTACACGAGTCCGTAGACGGCCGGCTCCGGCGGGCACGGCAGCGCACACCAGCGCGGTGGCGGCGTTAGTCGCAGCTCAATTACACGAGTCCGTAGACGGCCGGCTCCGGCGGGCATCTGCGCGTGAGGCACCGCAGACCGAGCGCCTTGGACACATCTCCAGGAGACCAGCGGATCCGGCGACCTGTCGCCGCCTGGCGCACCTGACGTTCGGACAGAACGCCGGACTTCAGCAGACGATCCAGCTGAGCTCCTTTTTTAGTGGCGACCCGCAACTGGCGCTGGAGAGTCCTCTTCTCATTACGCCACTTCCTGCTCAGCTTGCAGAGACGCTTCTGCAGGTCCCGCAGCTCCCCTTCAAGACGCACAACCTGTTCCAGAGGTGTCGTGTCCTCGAAGATGATCACTGGGGATCCAGGATCCGGTCCAGGGTTTCCAGGAGCAGGCGCAGACAGTTCAGCAGCAGGACTGTCACCGTCTCTGTCCCTGGAAGCAGCGACAGAGAAACAGCAAGTGTTAAAACGGGCCACACTAATGGCAAGACGATCTGAAGTTCAGAATAGTGGAGAAAAGGGGCAAATCCTGAGGGATGATAGTGGCCGAGGCCTGACATGGTTGGAAAAGTTAACACTTGCTAATATTTTTGTACACCAGGAAAGTTTGTTCTGCACATTTAAAACTGTAAAGAACTGATATTTTGTACTCCAAGCAAAATATGTTTTATGTTTTTTTTAAACAATGAAGCCAGTTTAGTTTTATTGTGCATTGCTTATTTCAGGTGTTGTGTATATTTGTGTTTAACATGAAACATTATATCACTAATATATCCTTCATCGTGTTAGACAGGAAGATACCTAATTAGTATGGGTTGATCATGACTTTGGAAGTCATAGTCAATGTCAAATAATTAGGATGAGGAACAATGAGTCAAATAATGAGGAACAGCTACCATAACCAGTGTCAGCAAATAGTTTTAGCGACACAGTCCGGTTTCCACCAAATTTAATCACAAGGCCAAATAAATATGATTACTCAGACTATTAAATACCGAAAGCAATACGACAAGATAAGAGATTAGGTCCGATTATCTAATTTGGACTATCATTACCATCAGTGGCATCTAACCAATCTGTCAGGACTTCAGGGTTATTTTTTTTAACCATCAATGTAGCCTTCAAGACCATTATCACATACTTTATAGGATCAATCATAATTATATTCTAAAACTTAGGCCTTTGGTGTGTATTGGTACAAAAACAAGCTTCCTTAGCAAATGACAGAATAAAACGTGCAATAAATCATTTTTTTGCACTTATCACACAGTTTTTGCACCTTCAGAGTCTCTGCTGGCAGAATGTCACGTTTAGATGCACCAGCGGCGGCGGTGTAGGACTCACCATCACATACTAAAAAACTTGATTCTGTACAGTCGCAAATTTCACAGAGCAAAACTACCAAGTTAAAAAAAAACATAGAAATGGGCCACTTTTCTGACACTGCACCCTAGGTGCACTTGGTCCTGACACGTACTTTCCGAGACTTGTCCATTGGATCAAGAGGTGCACTTGGCACGTGCATGTGGTACCCCTCTCTGGACCAATATGCTATATTTAACAAACTATACCACCCAGACCGTTGCAATTTTGCAAGATGGTGTATCTGTTCATGTCATAACTGGTGCGAGTGGTTTTAGCCGCATGGAGGTCAATCACCGTCAATGCCTGCACGTGCGCCACGTAACCCCTCGTATGCAGGGTTTTGGCGAATGGCATTTTATATAAAATTGAACCGTTAACTTGTCTTCAATTTTTCTTCACAGTTAGCGAATAGTGCGATCCTTATCACTAATTAATTGCCTAAGCGATTGAAAAGTTGCAGGCGCCGTTTTAGCAAGACATATAAGGCATATTCGGATCCTTCATTCCGGAGAAACAAATGCTTTTTCTTGTATAACTTCCTTGTTATTTATGCTAGATCAAAACTTTAGCCACCAACGAGTTGCTCTCTATGAGAGGAATCAGAAGATACCCAGTTTGACCCAAAAAGGTCAAGGTTACTATTTGACCTAGTGTCAAATATCATATCAGGTCAAAAGGGGCAAAGCCACATATTAAACGATTCGTAATGCCGAATAGAGACAGATAAAATAGAAATAGGCAAATGACATTTGCATCAATATTCCCGCTCGTCACTGCAAATCGTTTGATATGAAGCATGGGCGGCAGTTCGATATTTGAACACGCTATGCTGACAGGCCAAAATCGTCTGCACTATTTCTTAAATGCGTGCACTGCCGCCTAAATGGGGCGTAAAAGGGTGTATAGATCCCTCTCAGCATTAATGAATAATGGGGTCACCACCTGATGTGAAAAGCAACAAAAACGTTTAAACATAACTCACATTTGGCACTTTTGCAGGAGATCATATTGTATGTTCTTATCTGCTTTGTGTTACAGTGTCAAGAGTATTGATCAGACTGATACAAATGTGATATAAAACTGTTAGCTATCAAAGGATACCAAAATATCAAAATCTGTCAAATGTGAGTTACGCTTTTCTTGTTTATCACGACAGCACTACAATTGTGAGCCTCCTTATCTTGCATAATATGCGAACAATCATACCTTGACAGTTCTTGGCCAGAGTCTCCAGAGGTCAGCTCATCGCTCAGCTTCTTGAGGGATCGCTGCTGCATGCGCACATCTTGATGTGCTGATGCTGCTTCTGGTTTCCTATAATGAAAGGGAAACATTAATTAATACACAATTACCTAAAAAACTAGCATTCAGCAATTATGTCTCCATAATCTGGATGAATAGCAGCCAACAGGTACACATGCTATATCAGGATTGAGACATGTGTGCAGGATTCCGCCTCGTGTATAGGTTAGGTGTACTGTCAAGTCGAGCCGAGTTGTTTATTTAATCAGGTTCACTGACACACTGTACTTAATGGCTTTTCGCCATCGCATGTCAATGAAATAAAACAAGCATGTGAGTTGTGACAATGGAAAACATGTGCACCAAGACATAAATACAAATAAACATGCAAATTGCAAACATACATAGCTAGCAAATCCAAAAATCACTCGCAAACGTTAAACATGTTGGCATATGGTTATGGTAAGGCCACATGTTTGTCATTCACATTGTTCACATTAACAAAATGAGAGAAAAAAACAATTAACATTGTGGGGTATGAAACAAGAATGTAATTGAGAAAAAACATGCAGAACTGTGACAGCATAAATGTAAACTAATGCAGCTTGCCTGGTGAAGGTTGATGATGGTAGGTTGAGCGATGGCACTGCTCCAGTCTTCAGCTTGGACCTCAACTTCACATGTGATGGGAGGACAGATCGCTGAATTTTATATGATTCGTCCAGATCATCATCCAGGAAATGTTTTCCACAAACTCGGGCAGTTTTAACGACTACTTCGTCCTTCCTGGCACACCTATGCAGCCATTCTGATTTTAAATGACTTACTTTGGGGAATGAAAAGAATGAGAGTCCTGGACTGTTTCTAGAGTTGTTGGAGCATTTGGAAACAGCGCAATGTGGCATTGTCAGATCAACTTCGCTCTCAGACCAAATTAATAACGACAGGCGTCAGTGAATCCAATCTGAAATAATATCGATCAACTCGTTTATAAACAAGTTTAAAGATGGCGGCGGTGCGCGTCACTAACGTAAGATCCGCGCAGGAATTGTCGATTTGACGTCACAAATCCCCAATTTGCCTATGGCGAAGCACAGCACGACATCCCCCTGGATAGTGCATGGGAAAGTGTTGATTTTCAGGCGTGTCATTGTTATTTCACGCAGTTCACTGGTATTCTAGACAGATATAAGAGAGGATTTTTCTTGAGTAAGACAGATTCAGGTTTTAGAAGCAGTTAAGATTGGAACCGGGAATGAGATCGATGAAGAGGTGAGTCGGCGGTGCTTGGGAAGTGTGTTAATTGTCCTTTTTAAGCCCAGGCTACACTATGCGTGATTTCCTGAAAATCACGTGCGTGTTATCCGTGTTGTCTGGATTTGCGTGACAGAGCAAGTTCAGCTGATAGTAAATGCATTGGGTGAGCTACACTGGCACATCACGCAGATCCCGGATGAAACGTCAAGGAAATTCCGCAGACACGTCACGGACGGAACGATGAAAAGTTCAAAATTCTGAACTTGTTGTCGTGTTTTCCGAGATTGCGTGTTGCAGGGTTTTTATCATTATGCTTGATTTCGTGTATTGTAGTTTTTACTAGACCTAAACTTGAATAATTTGTGCTGAGTATTGTGGCGGAAGATGAATTAAGAAGCGTTTGAGCAAATTGTGAGTGTTGAAACTTGTGTTGAAGCTGGTAGATAAAATTATGCAGTGTTTTATCGATTAAAAAGATACAGTGGTTTATCCATTTTCCTTGCGTGATTTGCTTGACCGGCAGATCCCGGACGTCAAGGAAGTTCTGCAAACACGGAGAACACGCGCGTGATTTCCTTGACAATCATGCATAGTGTAGCCTGGGCTTTACACTTGGTGATGTTGGTTTTGCATTATTTAATATTCAGAATGTATATATTTGTTATTTTTGCCAATGTTATGATGTCTATAAAATGACAAGTCATTTTATAGGCAGGTATGCTACCACAAAACTAAAATATTGTGTGTGACCCAACTTCCCAATTTTTTTAGTTGATTTTCAATACAAGTGTCAATTGAATGCTTCAGAAATTATCATTTAATTTGAAAGTTATATTTTGCCTTATGTATTATATATAAAATTATTAAATCAACAGAAAATCTGTCTATACCACAACTATCCAAGCCAACTGTGAATGACTATAACCAGGGGTGAAGTAACACATTCAGTTGCAGGGTGGGGGGCCGGAACACCCTAGCTAGGTCCAGGAAGAGGACAAAATCCGAAGAAAAACCCATATTTGTAGGGATTTTGATAGTTCCTTGAACATTTTAACTGTTCACCTTTCGGAGTACCCCCACCTTTTTGTGGAACTACACTCCTGGCCATTATGCAATATTTTTTGTTTTCTCAAAATGATTGGATTAAACAATAACAATAACACAGAAGTATCCTGTTGAAGGCTCACACAAAATTAAACATAATTTAATACCCAAAATATGGACATTTTTGGCATTTGTTTACTTTGTGTGACAAGTCACATTTTGCAAGTACCTTCCTATGTTACCCAAAAATTATCATCTAGCAGGTGACCCAACGCACTGAATATTATCTGATTTTCAATAAATGTTGCTAATTAAATGATTTAGAGGTAATCATTTCCATTAGGTGGTATTTTGCTGCATGCATAATATATTTTATGAAAATCAAATTGAAAATTTGACCACAAAACTAAAATCTAGCGTGTGACCCAACTTACTAATTTTTTAGCTAATTTTCAATAGAAGTGCCAATTGAATGCTTCAGAAATTATCATTTAATTTGAAAGTGATATTTTGCCTTATGTATATGTATATTAAGTTATGAAATCAACAGAAAATCTGTCTATACCACAACTATCCAAGCCAACTGTGAATGACTATAACCAGGGGTGAAGTAACACATTCAGTTGCAGGGTGGGGGGCTGGAACACTCTAGCTAGGTCCAGGAAGAGGACAAAATCTGAAGGAAAACCCATATTTGTAGGGATTTTGACAGTTTTTTGAACATTTTAAATGTTCACCTTTCGGAGTACCCCCAACTTTTTGTGGAACTACGCTCCTGGCCATTATGCAATATGTTTTTTTTCTTCTCAAAATGATTGGATTGAAGAATAATAATAACACAAGTAGGTATCCTGTTGAAGGCTCACACAAAATTAAACATTATTTAATACCAAAAAATATGGACATTTTTGGCATTTTTGACTTTGTGTGACAAGTCATATTTTGCAAGTACCTTCCTGTTACCCAAAAATTGTCATCTAGCATAAGACCCAACTCACTGAATATTATCTGATTTTCAATAAATGTTGCCAATTCAATGCTTTAGAGGTAATCATTTCCATTAGGTGGTATTGTGCTGCATGCATAATATATTTTATGAAAATCAAATTGAAAATTTAACAAGATTTCTCAGTACTTCCAAACTTTTCCCGTAAAACTACACCTCTGGCCATAGCACACTTAAATTTCCCAAATATTATTGGATTAAACAATAGTAATGACACAACTTGTGAGTTTGTAATGTACATGAAATGAGGGGCTGACAAATTGAACACAATTCAGTTATTTTCCATTTTGACAGTGTTCCCAGCTGTAGCTCAGCTGGGACAGTACTGGATTTCTCAGTCTGACTCCCACAGGAGTGAGAACACAGTTTAGAAGTGTCTAAGTCATGCACAGATCAAGCAACATCCACTGCTTCACACAAATATTCCTTCAATTTTATATTATCTGTTTCACTGCTATCATACATAGGTACTTAAGTGGTTATCATTCATAGGTATTTTCCAATTTTCAGATGAATGGAATACCTGTGCTGCAGTTTTACGGACCACCAAGAGTGCGCGTAGAACCCCAGCTTGATGACTCCCTGAAACTGACAGCGGACACAATTGCGAGAGGGATCTTCCAGAGCCTTCGCTTCCCATGCAGAGAAAAGGCGTCTAAAACTCTGAGGGTACAGATAGCCAGGAAGAACAGAGCCAAGTGTGAGAGGCTGCAGTCTGTGGACCAGTTGCTGAAACTGGGAACTACCTATGATCCGAACTGGCATGAGCGTGTCACTAGTAGCGACGGTGACATGAATGTAGTGTCTTGCTCAACGATGAAAGTGAGGAAGATCCGCTCCGAAGACTTCTTCGTAAAAAGTGCGTCTCGCGGCATTGTGCCCCAGAAAAAACATCATGGGTGGGAACTGGTCGTAAAGATCAGCCGCGCCAGGCGTGTCGGGCACAGAGACTAATGTGACTGAACTGAAACACGTCAGAACTTTGAAGGCCGAAGGACTAGCTAGCCTGTTGTCTCTGGTGTGATGCCAGAAGTTCCATGTACATTTATAATCAAGGATAACGTTATTGTATTTAACAAGGCTCATTTTTTACATATCGCTATACATAACAATTTTGAACTGAAAGGTGTCTGGGATTCTGTCTGTGAACTTATTGGTGACAAATGTAAAATATTTGTTGAGGACCGTGAACGTAATGGATTGCGATTGTCTTTATGCAAGCTCAAGCGGCTGTATAAGACATCTTTTGCTGGTGGAAAGAGCAAAAACCTTTTACTGAAAAAAAACGTCGAGCCAGGTCATCAGTGTCCGTGTAGCGCGCATAGAGGATAGCGCCCAATCTCAAGGAGGGGCGGCAGCAGCAGCGGCCGCCGGACCTGCCCGGCCACCAGCAGCAGCGGCCGCCGCCGGACCTGCCCGGCCACCAGCAGTAGCGGCCGCCGGACCTGCCCGGCCACCAGCAGCAGCGGCCGCCACCAGACCTGCCCGGCCACCAGCAGCAGCGGCCGCCGGACCTGCCCGGCCACCAGCAGCAGCGGCCACCAGACCTGCCCGGCCACCAGCAGCAGCGGCCGCCGGACCTGCCCGGTCACCAGCAGCAGCGGCCGCCGGACCTGCCCGGCCAACAGCAGCAGCGGCCGCCACCAGATCTGCTCGGCCACCAGCAGCAGCGGCCGCCGGACCTGCCCGGCCACCAGCAGCAGCGGCCGCCACCAGGCCTGCCCGGCCACCAGCAGCAGCCGCCGCCGGACCTGCCCGGCCACCACCAGTAGCAGCCGCCGCCGGTCCTGCCCGGCCACCAGCAGCAGCGGCCGCCGGACCTGCCCGGCCACCAGCAGCAGCGGCCGCCGGACCTGCCCGGTCACCAGCAGCAGCGGCCGCCGGACCTGCCCGGCCACCAGCAGTAGCGGCCGCCGGACCTGCCCGGCCACCAGCAGCAGCGGCCGCCACCAGACCTGCCCGGCCACCAGCAGCAGCGGCCGCCGGACCTGCCCGGCCACCAGCAGCAGCGGCCGCCGGACCTGCCCGGTCACCAGCAGCAGCGGCCGCCGGACCTGCCCGGCCACCAGCAGCAGCGGCCGCCGCCGGACCTGCCCGGCCACCAGCAGTAGCGGCCGCCGGACCTGCCCGGCCACCAGCAGCAGCGGCCGCCGGACCTGCCCGGCCACCAGCAGCAGCGGCCGCCGGACCTGCCCGGTCACCAGCAGCAGTGGCCGCCGGACCTGCCCGGCCAACAGCAGCAGCGGCCGCCACCAGATCTGCCCGGCCACCAGCAGCAGCGGCCGCCGGACCTGCCCGGCCACCAGCAGCAGCGGCCGCCACCAGGCCTGCCCGGCCACCAGCAGCAGCCGCCGCCGGACCTGCCCGGCCACCACCAGTAGCAGCCGCCGCCGGTCCTGCCCGGCCACCAGCAGCAGCAGCCGCCGCCGGACCTACCCGGCCACCAGCAGCAGCGGCCGCCGGACCTGCCCGGCCACCAGCAGCAGCGGCCGCCGGACCTGCCCGGCCACCAGCAGCAGCGGCCGCCGGACCTGCCCTGCCACCAGCAGCAGCGGCCGCCGCCGGACCTGCCCGGCCACCAGCAGCAGCGGCCGCCATCGGACATGCCTGGTCACCAGCAGCAGCGGCCGCCGCCGTACCCTCGGCTCGCCCCAGCCGGGTTTACAGTGACCGTCACATTCGACGAAAACGAAAACACATCGAAACTGTAGCTGCGTCATATGGCATTGAATCACCATCAACTCCATGCCCATCAGCCAGTGAAGTGCTTAAAGTTCTGGATGGCAACAACATCTCCCTGGCAAAGTACCAAAAGCTGACAAAGTTGTCTCCGTCTCTGCCAAGCCGATACGGAGTCTCGCAGGAGCGCAAAAGGTATGGATATAGGTATTGCTATGTTTTGCTTTTACTTAATGCTTAACGTTGTTCGAGGCATGGTGAATCTGTGTTGTGGCATTTCACAATGAATGCTATATGTTCTTCATTTACTTTTGCCTCGATGGCCCCCTGAAAAGGTCATCTGCGGTTTCCATTTTGCTCTACGTTCCCTTTGAGCCGACTTCATGGGAGACGTCTTCACTCCCCCCCCCCCCCCCCACATGGCGGAGGTGGCGCTGAGCACCGGCACGGCGCGGGTTAACAGTAAACCTTCTTAAATCCTTCCATGTTTACTGCTATTGGTATTGATTGTAGCCGGCCCATTTCAGGTTAAATACTCAGATCGACATCGAAGAAAAAGAGAACGGCTGCTTCAGGCGCAAGCTCGTTGACATTGTGAAAACTATGCATCCCACTGTGAAGAAAGGACCTAACGACACTGTCAGGCTGAAAATATCAGGTATGTTGTGATCAATTTATAACATGTCTGCCTTAAATCACTCACAATGTGTCAGGATGTTTGACACCTCCATCCATCTGAGGGTCTTGCGGGAATGTGAAATAAAGCGTCGCTTTGTATACCGCTTATAGGAATCGATTCAGAAGGAAGTTGTGCTCAAACACCCCTACCATTTGATACTTTGCACTTTAATAATCGCAATTTTGCAACGGGATCCCGGATTGGTGTGCTGAAGCAAAAGATGACATGGTTACCATGCACTTCATCGTACCTACCCGAATCTCATCGGTCGTGAATAACTTACGTTTAAATCTTCTAAGGAACGCTGTATGTTTTGTGTTTGTTTTAGGTGATGGAGCTCCAGTCGGAAAGTACATGGGGTTCGTGAACCTGTCTGTGAGCGCTGTCGACGAACCGGATCCGGTGTCGCGGAGCCCTCAACTCATTGGGATTTCTGCCCAGAAGGAGGACTACAACACCTTGAAGCAGACGCTGCGGGATGTAAATACTGAGATCGATAACATCCAGAAGTTCGGGGTGGAGATTGATGGTCATTTGGTTCGGTTTTCCTTCTACCTTTGCGCAGATTACAAGTTCCTTCTCCTAGTTTGCGGGTTCAAAGAGGCGAACAGTAGGTATGCATGCATATTTTGTGAATCTGCTAACTCCGCGTACCATAAAAAGGGACACAAGCGTCGTGAGGAATTTTGCAAGGGGTGCATCGGTGTGTTTCGTGATTGTCTTTTTCCGGCCATACCTGTAGACCGCATTGTGATTGATCTTTTGCACCTTTTTCTGAGAACGTCTGACAAATTATTTATGCTTATATGTCGTGAAGTTCCGGACGGAAAACTGCGCGACTTTGTGGAGATATTGCGCGGAAACATAGCATGTCGCGGGAAGATTGCGTTTTCGGATGGTAAAGTAGATTTTCGGAACCTTGACTCAAACGATCGCAGGAAAATTCTCGATTTTTTCGCCACATCTACCTGTCTTATTGACAATATGGACAAGAGCCGAGGACAGAGAATTCGCGTCATGCTAGTGAAGTACCTCAAAGTCATCGAGACCTTGCGATCTTGCGACGACGCTGCTGTGGTAGAGGCCGAGTGTACCACTTTTGCACACATGTTTTTGGCGATTTACCAAACTTGTATGGTTAGCCCGTACCTTCATATCGTGTTAAATCACTGTCACGAACTTGTAGGGAGAGTGGGTCATCTAAACACATTCACCCAGCAGCACGTGGAAAAGCTGAATCACATGGCAACCGCGGCATTTTTTAGTGTCACGAACTTCAAGGATGGCATGCGACAGGTTTTGCAGCAGCAGGGCCGTCGTCTCATCCTCTCGAAACTGCAGTAGAGAGGAGGCGGCTACGGTGTGAGCCAATGCGTTGCGTTGACATGCACCGTTCGTGCACTCGACGACCGTTCGACACAAAGTGCCTCCCATGTATCGATGTGCTGTACATATCGTATGCAAATATACTCGAGATCCAACGTTCTATCACATGTTTTATTGAGTGATTGCAGTTGTGTCTGGTCATTTGATCAATCAAAACGAGCACAGTGGCACTCGAGATGAATTGTCACTGTTCAATTCACTTTTTTGTTTACAGCTCATCGTTGACGTGGTGATTAATCAAGACTCTGAATCGCAGTGTAGGGTAGAGGGTTGATATTGTAGTTCTCGTAATCTAAATAATTTACACACAGTACCGCCACAATGATTGGACGCAGTACCCGCTACAATAACTTTGTATTTGGCCGATGACGATGACGACTTAATATTTCGCCAATATAGCCTTCTGCCTTTGATTAAGTCTGTCAATAGTTTCATCAAATCTGAATTGATGTCCTGTTTTCTTGCTTTTAGAAAGTGAATAATACAATGATTGGACAAGCTTTGCAGACATGATTATTGTATGGCGCCGCAATAATTGGTGCCCGGTTCATTTAGTTCAACAGACAAAATAGACTGCATGCCCAGGTCCGGTCCCAATTTTCGTCAAATCCGATTTCTATTGTTTTAGTTTTATTCCTCACACAATGACGAAAATTATACAAATTGCACAAGTCATGCCACATGCATGATTCTTATATAACGTTTAATTAAATGTTGTCGGGTTGGTTCTGTCCAACAGACGACATAAACTTAAAGTGGACAAGTCCGGTCCCAATTCATATTACTTATGTCTTATTTTGGCTAGATTTCATTCAGTACTAGATAAAAAACAATATAAGAATTGCACAACGTTGGTAGCCTTTGCGGTTCTTACGCGACGGCGTTAAGAAACATAATTGTTTCGAAAACGCCGCTAGTTCGGCAGTTGACCACTAGATGGTAGCACTTAGTTCAGCGATTAACCGATAGTCGGCGCTGCGGTCGATGTCCGCGACGGGCCCTAACGCAGTCTCGTCGGTTTATCTAAATTGAGACACAGAATACCTTTCGAAACTAAGAAACTACTGATTCAGGCACTCGTGTTCCCCCATTTGCATTATTGTCTGACTGTATGGGGCGGTTGTTCTGCCACACTGCGTCATCGGGTGCAGAAGGTTATAAATTTTGGAGCACGCATCGTCACTGGACTGTCCCGGCGTGAGCATGTCACTCCTGCCATGGAATCGTTAGGGTGGGATCGGCTTGACGGCATGTTGGAGGAGCGTGATGCGGCCATGTTGCGCAGACTGATGTCGCCCGGCGCGCCGCCGGCGCTTGCCGATCTCGTACGGAGTCGGCCCGATGTGTCGGTTAGGGCCACTCGTGGAACTCGTGGAGGTCATCTGGAACTCCCAAGAGTGCGGACAGAGCGTGGCAAACGCACATTTCCGTTTAGAGCCGTGAGTGTGTGGAATGCGCGCAAGAGTCGCCTGTGATTAGCGTCTGCAGACCTGGGAACAATTAACACCATTTTAGATAGATTTATGCATTGTGTACCCATTTTATTTGTATTCTCATGTTCATGACGTGAGGGCAGAAAAGCCATGTTTTATGGAGTCCCTTAATAAACCTGACTATATAATGGCCCTTAGGTTAAGGTCAGGTCACAAAATTGTAAAGTTTGACATTGATTAATCTAAATAAAAAAGGCATGTTTCTAGACCAGTCTTTTCTCAGAAATACAGCCGTGGCATTTATTTGTCTGTATCTGGTCACTAAAAGCCAAAAAACGCAACTTCAAAAAATGAGGTCATGAGTTACTTATACTTAGGGAGCCATAAGGCAGTCAAAAATAAAGATACTGCTTTGAAATTTGGTTTGGGTAGCGTCCATACTTGGTTCTCCAAAATAGATTCCGTTTTTTTTTAAATTATTAAAAGAAAGATTTTGTGGGAATTTTCCTTTTTGGGGGGAGGCAAAACCAGATTTTTTGGTTTAATCCGAGATAGCCATTTTGAAGAGAATGTCATTTATTTTCTTTTGACGTTTTATTTGCAATTGCCATCAAAACTCGATTTGCTACGAATTTTCAAACATATATGGTTTTTCCACCAAAAATGGCATGACATGACGTCATCGAAACATCATTATTTACCAAAATACTGCATCAATTTCAGTAAAGTTTGGTAAGAAAACGTATAATTGATGCAGCATAAGGTACTGAAAATTTAAAGTTGCTATCTATTATAGTTTTCAAGGTATTGAGTAAATCCGGGAGGCATGTAAAATCCCCCCCCCCCCCCCCCCCCCAAGCGTGGCTCGTGTTAACCCGCCATTGGCTGGGGGGAAGGAGGAGCAAAACAAACCTCTCCCCCTCACGAACTTTCGCAATAAATCAAAAACCAACAACGCTATGATCGCGCAACTTAGGGTACCTTCTCTTACATCTGTTTTACGTCTTTTGTTTAAAAATGAAGCAATTTCGTCGATTTTTTAGATATATCAAATTTAGTGACGGCACTACAGTTTTTTAAAATAATAAATTTAGTCCGAATGTTTTGAATGGATGGATTTCCGAGGTCAGGACCCGCGCTAAGCATAGCTTGTTGCGCAAGCCCTCACCCTACCACCCGATCGCGCAATACCTGGCAGTCGGCCGAATTTAGAGGCGAACGTTTAACGTGTCCGACATACCTGGACATGGTCCGCCCCGCCCTCTGACGCCAACTGACCTTGAACGCGACCGCTGCCACCGGCAGCAGGTCATCCAGTCAGGGGCAAATAACGAGCGCCGAAGCGACTCGAACCCGGGCTGCCACTACCGGGTGAGGTCAAGGGCCCAGCGCTCTACCGACTGAGCTGACAGGGGCGGACAGTTACACACGAGTTTGACGAAAAAATCAGCTATACCAACAGGCCGTACAAATACCATTTTGGGGATAAATGTAATCAAAGAACGTCAAAGGATAGCAAATGCCAAAGACTACAAAATAGTTATTTTGGATATTTGCAAATTTTGTTTTTGACCCACACAAAAAATGCACTAAAAATCCAAATTTGCAAACGTGTAAAAAAAACGGAATATATCTTAGAAAACCACATATGCACAATACCTAAGCC
This sequence comes from Chirona hameri, assembly GCA_036785665.1. Taxonomy (NCBI): domain Eukaryota; kingdom Metazoa; phylum Arthropoda; class Thecostraca; order Balanomorpha; family Balanidae; genus Chirona; species Chirona hameri. Next base: position 107,928 of record JAXIVJ010000035.1, read on the forward strand.
AAATTTAAAAGCATTATCTGCCTATTTGACTGACTTATGGCTCCCTAAGTACGAGTATCTCATGACGTCATATTTTGAAATTGCGTTTTTTTTCTTCTTTTAGTGACCAGATACAGACAAAAGCATGCCAGTACTGTATTTCTGAGACAAAACTGGTCTAGAAATATGTCTTTATTTATATGTATCAATTACAAATGTTGACCTTAAGCGACCTGACCTTGACCTGAACTTGACATTAACTTCACGTAAATGATTTCAGATAGTAACATCACTATCACTATCGAATTATACGTGTAAAATAAGCCAAACACATGTGTTGCATGACTTTCTCAGATATTGTGCGCATAGTAACCTTTTGTAATCTGACCTTGACCTCGACCTTTGCCAACAATCTCACTTTAGATCATGCGGGATGTGGAAAGTATGGTCCATACACTCAAATACCTTGATTTTGACATTTGACCTGACCGTGACCTGACATGCGACCTCAATTTGAAACTTTCGAGTATGCCTTAGATATGACTCATTGATAGCTTTTGAATGCCGCCTTGCACGTCTCGCTGCGACCATTGGTTCGGAAGATAACCAGGGGGCGAAAAACGCCCCCCCCCCCCCGCCAATGGCGTTCGGCTGAGACCCCAGCCAATGCCGTTTAGGCGATCTAAACCATGATCCCAACTAAGCAAATCCTTGGCGATAATGGAAGAGTTAAATTTAATTGACCAGATCGCAACCACCCAACTCAGTTCGTAACACTCAGAGGCCACTTTAGCCACTTAACCCACGGAAGCGAACATATCCCCTTATGAAATAAGTGATTATTCTACCCAGTTAACTGAACTATAACTACATCGTAGAATATGCAAAACAACATTGCGTACTTCCTGCCAGGGTCATGACCGCTCAATGAGCGTGCGTTCCTCCCACAGCGAGCAGCGGTGGCCATGATCCCTTCCTTGAGCCTGGAAAGGGCAGAAAGCCGAGTGTCTATATGGGGTCCTTTCTGGCGTGCAGAGACCCACTCTGATCCTTAGAGACCCATTACAGCCAGAAGAGGGTCCTTTCCCGCATTTAAAGAACCCATTTTGACCCACAGAGCGCCCAATTTCTACTACAGAGGGCCCATTTTGATCTACCGAGGACCTGTTTGGAGGCTGGGCCACCAATGTTGAGGTTGGGGCCACCAAGGTCTGAAGGGCACACTATTGATATTGATGCGTGGCGTTACCAAGACTGGATCCTGGACGCGCCACTGGTCACAGCCTTCTTCACACTGCTAGGCGGACATGCTCCTGATGATGTTGTCCAGCGTGACGGAGCGTGTGGCGGAGCTGATGGGGGCGCGGCATAGGGGACAATTGTCGCCGCTCCGCGCGCGCACATCCTGCAGACAGTCGGCACAGAAGGTGTGGCCGCAGCCGAGGGTGGTGGCCCTGCGGAACATCTCCAGACAGACGGGACACTGGAGCTGCTCGGAGAGCCCGTCCGGGGCCTGGCTCAGGTGGCTCTCTTCTGACTCGGCTGGTTACCGGCTCCAGAAGAACGGTGACGGGGGATGGCCCCGTTCTTAGCGGAGGTGACGGCAGGCGCTGCTCCGTTGACCTGAGGAAAAGTGGCACCTGCGTTAATGGTTAACCTAAGGCCGGATACGATTATAATTTAACCCTATTAGTGGCAGGGAGGGGTGGCAGATTCTGCCCATCCCTCAGGTTTCCGCAGATATCTCCCGAACGGCTATGAGCAGACCCATTCAATATTCGGCCTTTTCCTAGAATTGAATTCCGCGTATGGAGTTAAAATTTTAAGTTCCTAACCTTAACAGAGGCGGTTCGAGGGCCAAGTTTTTGGAGGATTTTGTATGTGACATTTGGCGATACTACGGAGATTCGATCTTCACAGCATTTTCCTAACTGCCTGAAGTATAAAGGAGTTACATAGGTTTACGGTGATTGAAACAAGTGTAAATAAGTTTATTTTAGTCAACTATAATACATATTCCACGGCAGAGGCGGTGTCAGGGACTTGAAAAGGGGAGTTTTACAAGAAGTTATTTGTATATATTTTGCCTCCCTTTTCCGCTAATCTGGCACCACCTATGGATGCAAATTTGCTTTATAACTGCTGTGTCCGATGTCACGATAGCGCACCATTTAATTTACCGAAAAATAAGAAGAAAAAAAACGGTTTTATAAGGCATTTATTTTGCCCCAAAATTTAGTGACCTGAAAACGCCTATGATTTTTATATTTTCAAAAGTCGCCATCATATATCAATCCCCAATTCAATCTCTATCGATCCCCATTAGTTGCGTTGCAATCGGTTGATAAACATTACAGCTGCGTTGGATCACAAATACCTCTAATATTTGTAGTTTTTGCCCCCCTGTTGCCACCCTATCAAAAAGTTCGGATTTCTTTTTTTAGAAATGTTGATCGTGTTGAGGGGAGTCAAACGCCGTTTTTTTTTTCATTTGACGGATAGATCTCGAGATGGGGGGGGGGGCGGAATCCGCCCCTCCCCCCCCTCCCTGTCACTAATAGGGGTAGCCAGGAGCCTGCCACTAATAGGGTTAACCCGCGAGTCACTGGGGGGCTTTTTAAGCCCCCCTTAGGAATATTAAGAATATCTCAGCAACTAATGCAGATATAAACGCCAAACTTTCAGTACCTTTTTGGGCATCATTTTTACACCTTTTGAGCAAAAAAAAGCAATTTCGTTATACATTTTTCGAGATATAGTGAATTTAGTGACGTCATTAAACACGATTTTTACACCAAAATCAGCTAACCTTTGCCAGGCTGTACAAATGCTGCATTTGAAGCGAAATTCAATCGAAAAACGCTTAAAGGAAGAACATTGCAAGGGCTACAAACCAGCTATCTCGAAATTTCAAAAGTTTTGGTTTTTGACCCCAAAAATTGCAATGTTTTTTTTTGGGAAAAATGCCCACAAAATCAAATTTTTCAAAGATATTCAAAAACGGAATATATGTCAGATAGCTACATATGAGCAACTAACATACCAAATTTCAAAATGATATAATCTTTTTTGACTGACATGGCATATAAGGTATGGTTAAATTATGACGACATATTTTGCTTCTTTTTTTTTGCTTTTATTGACCAGATACAGACAAATTAATGCCAGCACTGTATTTTTTTTAAAGATAAAACTGATATAGAAACATGCTTTTGGCATTTCCATTTATCAATTTCACATTTTGACCTTCAGTGACCTGAACTTGACCTGAACTTGATGATCTGAACTTGATGAACTTCACGTAAATGAAGTCAGGTGATAAAATTACTATCACTATCGAAGTATACGCGTAAAAGCATCCATACAACATGTGCTGCATGACTTTCTTGGATATTTTGTGCGTAGTGACCTTTTGTGACCTGACCTTGACCTTGATCTTTTCCAAAAATCTCACTTTACCTCATGTGGGATATGTATCATACCCTTGAAAACGCTTTGGGTGATTATAGGTGCAATCGAAGGCCATGAATGGCAGGTATTGTACATAAACTCAAATACCTCGATTTTGACGTTTGATTTGACCGTGACCTGACATGTGACCTTAATTTGAAATTGTTAAGTGTGTGTTAGGTTGACCTCATTGAGCGCTTTTGAATACCGCCTTGCGCGTCCCGCTGCAATCATTGGTTCATAAGATACCAGGGTGGCTACCCCCCCCCCCCCCCCCCCCAGTGAGTCGTGTTACAGAATATACCCCAGTCACTGCCGGGTTAACCCGCGCGTTACTGGGTTGGGTCACCGATGACGTACAGGTCAGGTCAAGTACAAAATGTTTGACCGTGTTAAAAGGTCTTGATGGATGGAATTGTCGCGCAAAATTGCGATATTAAACGCATAAGGTGTCGATAAATCGGTATGATTCATGTGTCTGACACTGCTAAGTACCTTTCTAAGCTGTTTATGACCTTGGGTCAGGTCAAGGTCATCCGAGGTCACGTGGTCAAACTGCAGATTACGGTCATTGGGCGCTGTAACACATGTTTGTTTGTTTTTCGTCTAGAGCTCGAAAAATGACCTTTGTTGTTGTTCCTGTTTGTTCCATTTGTCCAACATTCCAACATTGTTTGTTCCATATAAATAGAAGTAAAAAGCAAAAATGGAAATTAATTTTTTTATGCATAGTAATGATGTGGGAGGTGGTCGATTTTTTTCATTTAAAGGTCATAACTTAATTATTTTTGAAGATATCGACTTCAAATTTGGTACACATGTTCACCGCATACTACTCGATCACATATATTCCGTTTTTGGGATAATTCTGATTTTTTCTTGAAAATTTTGTAAAAACAACAAAAAAGTATTTGATTTCTTAAAATTTTGAATTAAAAAAACTAAAAAAACTGAGATAGTAGTTTGATAGTCCGGTCTATTGTCAGTAATTTGGTTTAGAACAATTGCGTTTATCTCAAACATCGTACCTTTGAAAGCGTTTTCTGCAAAGTATTATTTTGCAACAAAAACCAAAGAACATGACGTCACTCTGACGTCATTCCCGGTTGACCTATCATAGCCTCTATTTGTCCTTTTGCCAACATGTGTAGCTTGTTGTTGATTGATGTTGGAGATGTTGATTTGATTTGATGATTTTTTTTTTTTTTTAAATTTGTTGATGTGATGATTGATGTTGGAGAAGGTACTGCAAGTTTAGTGACGATACCGGGGTTCGTTGTCTAAGAGTTATTGCAAAATTTCAGGAGGGAGGGGGGGGGGGGAAATAGCCCCCCCCCAGTAAGTCGCGGGTTAAGCTACGGGCACGACAAAGTTAACCGTACCTACTCCTATGGTAGTTTACAAAGATGGATTATTTTGATAATCCTCCAATTTCTCATAAGCTGTTGAAATTAAATGAATTTCGCCTAGGAATATTGATTGATTGATTTAAATGTATTGATTTATTTATTGGTAATTTATTGAGTGAGTATAATCAAATCATGATTATAATATAAATGATGCTTTCACATCTGCGAACATTTTTACACATCCTCGTTTTTGAGTGATGACTGATTGAAACATACCCGCTGAGTGCCTCCGTTCTCCTTTTGGCGCAGGATGGCCAGGATTTCCGTGTCGCTCATTGCCGTCACCCGGTGGCGGTCGAGCACTCCGTCGCGTCGTTGTGCTTGGTATGAAGATCATGTCCGAACTTGCAGCCGGCGGGTCCGCAGACACCAGCAATAAACTGCCTGCGAAGTGTAGCACACGGACTTCTATTGAACCAAATCAGAGGCGGTCGCAGGGGGGAGTGGGCATCCGGACCATGCTCCCCCCCCCCCCCCTAATGCCCAAGAGGGAGAGAAACATATCTTTTGGCCCTCTCCCCCCAAGTCACTTGGGGCCCAGGTGGGCCCGAAGGGGCCGCCTTGGCTCCAGGTCAGAATGGGCCCTCTAGAGGTCAGAGAGGAGGCAAACTGGATGCCAAAATGGCCCCTGGATGATAAAGTGAGTTCTCTCGAGGCCAAAGTGGACCTCTGGAGGTCAGAGTCGGCCCTCTGGAGGTCAGAGGGGGCCCAATGGTTTCCAGAGGACACTCTGAAGGCCGGAGAGGGCCCCTGAAGGCCAAAGGGGCTCTCTGAGGGCCTACAGAGCCCTCCGAAAGCCAAAGGGGCCCTCTGAAAGCCAGAGTGGGCTCTCTGCAGATCAGAGTGGGCCCTCTGGAAGCCACAGGGGGGACACTGGAGGCCAGAGTTGGCCCTCTAGAGGCAGGAGTGGGCCCTCTGAAGGCCAGAGTGGGTCATCTGAAGGGCAGAGTGGGTCCTTTGGAAGGCAGAATGGGTCCTCTGGAGGACAGTGTGTTATGTTGTGGCCTAACCCCCCGTACTGTATTGCTTGGAGTCACCCCTGTCTCCGCGACCGCCAGCTCCGTCCCTGAGCGCGCCTCTGCCGGCGCATACCCAGAGGGCATTGTCTGGGTCGAGAGACGCCGGGCGGGGTCACGAGCGCCTCAGTGTCAGTTACGTCTCTATGTCCGGCACGGCAATACATCTGACACGAGTGTTTACTGTTTCCGCGACCAAGACGAAACGAACCGAAACACACAACAAAAAAAAATACAATTGGCCCTCTGGAAGGCAGGGGGCCCTATGGAGGTCAGAATTGGCCCTCTGGAGGCTGAGGTGGGCCCTCTGGAGGTGGGGGCAGCGGTGGGCTCTCTGGAGGTAGAGTCCGGAGTGGGCTCCCTGAAGGTCAGAGTAGGCCCTCTGGAAGCCACATGGGGCCCTATGGAAGCTGGAGGGGCCCTCTGGGGGTCACCGTCAGCATGGACCCTCTGAAAGCGAGGGTGGCCGTTGTGAAGCCAGAGGGGGCCCTCTGCAAGTCAGAGTTGGTCTTATCAAGGTAGGAGTGAACCCTCTGGAGGTGGAAGCTGGAGAGCGACCTCTGAAGGCCAGAGTGGGACGTCTGAAGGTAAAAGTACGGGCCTCCAGGAAGCCAGAGGAGGTCCACTAGTATCCAGAGGGGCACTCTGGAGGCAGAGTGGGCCCTCCGGAGCCCAGTCTGGCTCCAGAATGGGACCTCTGGAGGTGACAGCGGCCCTATGGAAGCCAGATGGGCCCTATAGATGTCAGAGTGGGCCCTCTAGAGGCAGGAGTGGGCCTCCTGAGGTCAGGATGGGCTCCCCGGAGGCCATATGGTGCCCTCTGGAAGCCAGAGGTGGAACTGTGGAGGTCAGAGTGGGCGGGAGGTCAGAGTGGGTCCTCTGGAGGTCAGAGCGGGACTTATGGAGGTCAGATGGGCCCAATGGAGTTCAGAGTGGGCTCTCTAAAAAATACCCTCTCAACCAAGCAAAAGGCCCTGACGCCGCTAGACGGCCCTTGCAGGCCAACCAACGGTCTTTTTAAAGACGCTGAGGGCCCAATCGAAGTCACTTCAGTCATGTTTTGGCTTAGGTCAATATTGAGGTCACCGGAGGTCATCAAAAGTTAAATTGTCAAACTTTAGGAATTAGCTCCAGAGTCTCCTTGAAGAATCTTGAGCACTACGATAGCTCGGAAGAAACTAAAGAAATGAAATTGTAGCTCGTGTTAACAGTTTAGGGTTCAGAGGTCACCAAATGTCATGCTGGCATTTTCTTCCAAGAAGTTTTTCGTGCACAACGTTTTACCTAATTAAGATTGGGCAATAATTTCAATGCCACCGTGTTTGTCTCGTCGAGGCACTTCAAACCGTATTCACGATGACCGGAGTGGGTCAAGTTCAAAATTTGACCTCAGGTCAAGGTCCTTTGTGAATCCAGTAGGTAATTTTGCATATGGAGAGACGCATCTCAGCAAGAAAAACACAGTAATGCGAGTTGCTTGTCTCTATATTCATTCTATAAAGAGTCATTGGCAAAAAAGTGATTGTGACCTCAGATGTCCTCAGCTGACCTTGCATAGGTCACTGAGCAACAGTTGCACCTGGGTAAAGAGTGAGCTGAAATAACATGATTCTGCAAGAATTTCTGCAATTCTGCAAGGGCTGCGCCGTCATCGCAGGCGGCCGCCCACCGGCCGCCGCCGCCCCCGCCAGCCGGTACAGCAGTGTGTAGGCGGCATCAGAAGATTGCCGTGGTCGGCCAAGCGCGGCCACCGCTGTCACTGGCGTCGCTGAGGTATCGTCCAGCCGCCACCAGCCGCCGTCAACGCCGTCCAGGCCGGCCCCGTCGCCACCGCAGGACGCGCGGCAAAACGAAAAGTAATGACCGGCGTCCATCGAGTGACCGGCGTGTACGATGAATGCATATAGGCTATACTGGGCGGGCTGCTGGCCGACCAGCGACACGGCCAGACGCTCAGTCAGGCCCACCGGCGCCAGCACCTTCCGCAGCGCGCCGGTCCGTCGGTCGAACTCAAACCGTACCAGCGAGACGACCAGGTGCGGCGGTGGTGTCAGCAGACGCAGCTGGCGGTCGGCATCCTGCAAGCAGGTGCACCTGGCGCAGTGGTACTGGTTCTCGCCACAGAGACGCTCCGGAGCCAGGTACAGCCGCAGCAGATCCGACACTGTCATGTTCGTCATGTTCGCCTTGGCCACCGCTGTCAGCGGCCTGGTGAGCGCCTCAGGCAGCGCCAGGTGCAGGTCCGTCACGCGGTCCACATGGCGCGACACGGAGCCGCACGTGCAGCACGTATAGGTGGTCTCGGCGCGGCCGGTCAGCAACCGACGTACCAGACCGGCGGCCGGCTCAGTGACTTGCCATTGGCTGGGGGAAGGGGGAGCAAAAAACGCCGCTCCCCCTGACGAACTTTCGGAATAAATCATAAACCAACAACGCTATGAACGCGCAACTTAGGGTACCTTCTCTTACATCTGTTTTACGTCTTTTATTTACAAATGAAGCAATTTCGTCTATTTTTTAGATATAGCAAATTTAGTGACGGCACTACATAGTTTTTTAAAATAATAAATTTAGTCCAAATGTTTTGAATGGATGGATTTCCGAGGTCAGGACCCGCGCTAAGCATAGCTTGTTGCGCAAGCCCTCACCCTACCACCCGATCGCGCAATACCTGGCAGTCGGCCGAATTTAGAGGCGAACGTTTAACGTGTCCGACATACCTGGACATGGTCCGCCCCGCCCTCTGACGCCAACTGACCTTGAACGCGACCACTGCCACCGGCAGCAGGTCATCCCAGTCAGGGGCAAATAACGAGTGCCGAAGCGACTCGATCCCGGGCTTCCACTACCGGGTGAGGTCAAGGGCCCAGCGCTCTACCGACTGAGCTGACAGGGGCGGACAGTTACACACGAGTTTGACGACAAAAACCAGCTATACCAACAGGCCGTACAAATACCATTTTGGAGATAAATGCAATCAAAGAACGTCAAAGGATAGCAAATGCCAAAGGTTACAAAATAGTTATCTTGGATTTTGGCAAATTTTGTTTTTTGACCCACAAAAAAATGCACTAAAAATCCAAATTTGCAAACGTGTAAAAAAACGGAATATATCTTAGAAAACCACATATGCACAATACCTACCTTGACGGGTATTGTGACCGACCTTGACCGCCGCCGGGTGAGGAGGCGACCGAGAGCGCTCCGCGGGTGAGCAGAGGCGATCTCCTGTGATAGCGTGTTTGGCAGGTAACCGCCAACAGAGACAGTGAGCAGTGGGCACGGTGCAGTTTAGCTAGACGTTGTGCTAGTGAGCACCCGGCTTCATCATGGACGATGAGATGAAAACCAAAATGCTCGAGGCTCTCAACGATCCGGAAATGGCCGCGACTCTTCAGGCCATACTCACACCGATCGTCAGCCAGGCTGTCAACCAGGCTGTGACGACGGCGATGGAGGCCAAGGATCAGGAGATCGCGAGGCTGAAGCAGGACCTGACCAACAGCAGGATGAAAATCGAGGAGCTGGAGCAGTATTCCCGTAAAAATTCGTTGAACGTCGCGGGCATTCCCGAGTCACCTGGGGAGTCGACGTCGCAGCTCATCCAAGACCTGGGGAAGATGATCGGCGTCGACATCGATCGGACCGACATCGACGCCTGTCACCGGATCGGGCGGCAGACGGCGTCAAAACCCCGCACTATAATCGTGAAACTAACAAGGTACGATCAGCGCCAGGAGATGTACGCCGCTCGAAGGAAGCTCCATGAGGTGTCGGCACCAGTAGGAGCCCCGTTCACGAGGCAGCAGCTAGGCAACATCTACATCAGTGACAACCTGGCGTCTCACAGGCAGGCCGTCCTCTACGTCGCTCGTCAGCTGAAACGGAAAGGTAAGCTGTTCGCGGCGTGGAGCGACGCCGGACGTCTGAAGGTGCGGACCACCAGAGGTGGCAACACCAGGATCATCAGCACCAACGACGACCTGCGTGAACTGGTAGGCGACGACCCAGAGCTGACGGCTGTGACTGACTCTGCCGACCCTGCCGCCACACCCGGACGCGCTGCTGGCGGGGCGGCCGCTCCTGTCGACCCGCCGCACGCGCCGGCCAGCCGCGAGACCCGTAACAAGGGCAAGCGTACGGCCCACTAGCAACCGACCTGTGCGCGCCCCTGCCAGGACCGGTGACCTTGGCCGGCGCGGCGACCGAGCCGTGCCCTGCCGCAGGCTACAGCCTACCCGTCTGGCGAGACAGCTGTGCCGTGACGTCATCACGAGATGGTAGAGGGGCCGGGAAGAGGCGGGCGACGGGAAAGAGGGGAGGGGACTGTGCTCAGGGAGGGCTGGGTAGGGCTGACGTTTGGGGAAGGTGGGGAAGTGCGTTTTTTTACTTGTCGCACCATTCATGCTGTTGTTTTGTCCGGGAGGTTCGCCTCTCATATGCTTTCTGTAGTAGTTGACCTGTGTTGTTGATCTGTTTGTTGTAATAATTGATATCATTGACTTTTTTTCTGTCTTTGGTAAACTTCTGTTTGTATCAATCTGTTGTTTCTCACTTTATCCATACTGAGCTTTCCATTCTGTGCGTGTTTAAGTCTCATATTATGTTGCATTAGTTATGCCGGGTGCTCACTGGCTTCACTTTGTTGTTTTGCGCTGTATTTATGCTAACTTCATTATTGTATTGTTTTGCCGCAGAGCCGGCCGCCCTGCCCGCTGCCGTGCCAGCCGTCTGGACTACCGTTGACCTGCTGAGTCGAGCCTGCCGAGCCCTGGGTCCTGGTGGAGCACCGGGGGCCGCCCGGCCGTCACCGTTTAACCACCACAACACACCACTACACCACTACACCACTACATTACTACACACAACGCAAGGTATCCAACACAACCTAGTGACGAGCAGATCCGCGGGGTCATTGAATCACAGCACCACTTCACATGCACGTCAGCACACACCTACATTCATTTAACTTCTACTGAGCGCGATACAACTCACACGTTCACAAAACACGCATATTTACACACGCAAACAACCTTCACACACATACAAGATAGGTTAGGGGGAATGCACCACAATATTGAAATACTCCTTAACATAGGATGTGTTGAAAGAAATCCTGGACCACCACCGAACACAAAACTCAAAATATGTCACGTTAACATCAATAGCATCACCGCTGAGGGACGACTGGACGAATTGGACCACTTTGTAGACAACAACATAGACGTACTGGCCGTATCCGAGACAAAACTAGACGATAACATTCACCCGAGTCTTTACCAACTGACTAACTTCCACGCACCATTCACGAGACACAGGACCAGACACGGTGGAGGGGTTGCGACGTACACACGCTCAAGCTTACGAACATGCAGACTTACAACGTTAGAGACAGACGGGGTAGAATGGATATGGACAAAGACAAAGATAAAGAACGACACGTGCACTGTGTACATTCCACCAAACCTGACAGCAGACAAACACGACGATTTCATTGGCAAACTGAACGACAGCGTGACGCGGGCGCAGACTTTCTCACCGACTGCTGTCATTATTCTGGGCGACTTTAACGCTGGCAACATTTTCCTTGACCGACATATTTACGCGCGAAGCACCAAGACTTCATTCGACCTAAAATTAAAGGACGCACTGGACACCTTGTACCTATTTCAAATCATAAACACTCCGACAAGGACCACAGATGACACTGCAAACTTGCGAGACTTGATCATAACGGACAACAAGCCGATAATTACAACCTCAGGGCTCCTACCACCTTTCTCCAACATTGATCACATCTCAGTCGCTATAACACTCAACATAGATACAACTAGCGCTAACAGGTAACACCCAGACTAAAGACGTTTGGGACTACCAAAGACTCGACGCTGATAAACTGACTCAGACACTTCTACACGCTGACTGGGACCATGTCCTTGATGGTGACATACACACGGCAACTGAGCGGTTCACATCGGTCCTTTTAGAAGCAGCGACTGACGCCATTCCCAAAAAGACAATACGCATACGGAAACACGACAAACCCTGGATGACGAGTGAACTAAGACGGAACATACGCAAAAGAGACAGACAATTTAGACAAGCGCAGCAAAGACAGCAAACAAGGGACAACAAACAACAAGGTTCGGATGCAACGGACACAACACAATGGGACAGATGGAAACGACAGCGCAACTTTGTGACAGCACTCAACAAACGACTCCGAAACAACCACATACAGACAACAGCCAGAACACCCGTCGAACATCAACATGATCCATACAAGTATCACCAAACACTGAAATCACTGATCGGACGTAAACATCACAGAGACATACCAACACTAGAAACGACAAACGGTGACTTAGTTACACACGAGACGGACAAAGCCAGCATCTTTAACGAACACTTTACTTCTCAAACGAATCTCGACACAGACTCACTAGAATTACCGGACGATCCTGCAAATGACAGAACCATTCCGACACTGCAACAAATTAATGTTTCACAAGAACAAGTACTAAAAGCATTAAATTCACTTCATATACACAAATCGACCGGCCCCGATCAAGTTTCCACCAAATTGCTTAAACTAACAGCGCTGCTGATATACGAGCCACTCACGACACTATTTAATAAATCTCTCGAATTAGGCATTTTCCCCAACAGCTGGAAAGAAGCGACCGTTACACCTATCTTCAAAAACCATCCATCAAAGTCGGATGGTGATCCAAAAGATCACCATCCGACTTTCGCCAATACCGCCCTATCAGTCTTTTGTCCTGTCTATCAACACTTCTAGAAAAACTTGTTTTTTCCTCTATATACTCCCATCTTACTAACAACCATCTCTTAACAGACAGACAAAGCGGGTACAGGTCCGGACACAGCACTCAGCTTCAACTGGTCTACCTGACTCACACACTTTATAAACAACTAGACGAAGGACGTGACATGACAGCAATCTTTCTTGACATTTCAAAATATTTTGACAAAATTTGGCATGATGGACTTCTTTACAAATGCAAAAACGACTTTCTTATTTCTGGCCCGCTCCTCCTATGGCTGAAATCATATCTGACAGACAGAACACAACGGGTGAGGGTGGGAGACGCCTTTTCCTCGACACAAACTATCAACGCTGGATGCCCTCAGGGCTCAGTTCTGGGACCTCTCCTTGAGCTTATGTACCTAGACGGACTCGCCGAAAAAGTCACTAACGAAATTCTTTTCTACGCAGACGATACTTCTCTGTATGCCTCTCATACGACTGAAGACATTGACACCGTACAACAGTCTCTTCAACGTGATCTTGACGCCATTGACGAATACGCAAGACAATGGGCAATTCAATTCAACACTTCCAAAACAATTCAACAGACATTCAGCCACAAAGCACATCACACATCACCAGTACTACGTTTCTCTGGAAAAATAATTTCCCCGACACTGAAGCACATAAACACCTGGGCATCACATTCTCAAAAGACCTGAGATTCCACAAACATGTGAATAACATAATTAAAAAAGCAAACATAGCACTAAGCCCTCTCTATCCAGTAGCCAAACACATACATCGCACCACACTCAGTCACATATACACAACCTACGTAAGACCACACTTTGACTATTGTGACATTGTTTTTGACGGACACATTACCTTACAAGACGAATTGCGACTAGAAAAGGTACAGAGCCGTGCGGCGAGACTGGTGACAGGGACCTCACTCAGAACATCGACGGACAAACTGAGACAAGACCTGGGATGGGACACACTCAAGACACGACGAACAATGCACAAACAGCTGTTCTTTCACAGGCTCACAAACACACCACACCAACAACCAGGATACATAAGACAGATACTCCCACAGTCACGAGTTCACAACATTGGAAGGACACTCAGAAACTCTAGAACACTAACACTCCCCGCCAACAGAACAACATCCTTCCAACGATCATTCATCCCAAACACTACCCGCACATGGATTACACTACCAGAAACACTTCGAACACAGCCTTCACACAAAAGGTTCAAGAAAGGCATCGCGGATCTGTTCGGAACTACCAAACCCCCTACATACTTCTCATTCGGCTCAAAACTCGGAAACACATATCACACCCAAGTCAGAACGAGGAGCCTTCAGCTCAACGCCCATCTTTATCAAACACAAAGACTTTCTTCTCCAAGTTGTTTATGCGGCCACAAATCAGAGACCTTGCAGCATTTTATTTTCCACTGTCCACTTTTCAAGATTTAAGGACCAAGCTTCTTCGGCAGTTAACACAATTATTAGGTCCTGATTTTACCCGACTACCAAAAACAGACATTCTACACACACTGACGCATGGACACAACATTCACAGCGAAGATGGTCGGGTGCTCGCGGGGCTCTTCCAGAACTACGTAATAGAAGGAATAAGGCGGCGGCGGGCGGCGGCGGCGGCGGCGGCTGGCGCTGCGACCGATTAACCTCTGATTTCTCTTTCCGGCGGTCGTGTCACTTGTCCCACGCTTATGTTAGGAGAGGTGCCGTGATTTAAGTCCTTTGGACTTTTGCACCGATCCTATTATTTCATTTTGTTTACGTTGTTTCTCTACGTGATTACAAATAAATAAACAAAACAAACAAAACCTAAGACAAATTTCAAAGCATTATCTTCCTATTTGACTGACTTATGGCTCCCTACGTACGAGTATCTCATGACGTCATATTTTTTAATTGCGTTTTTTCTTTCTTTTAGTGACCAGATACAGACAAAAGCATGCCAGTACTGTATTTCTGAGACAAAACTGGTCTAGAAATATGTCTTTATTTATATTTATCAATTACAAATTTTTACCTTAACCCGCGCGGCGCTGGGGGGTAAATTTTACCCCCTCCCGGATTTTCTCCATAACTTGACAACTATGACAGATATCAAAGTGAAACTTACAGTAGATTATGGTGCATCAATTCTACGTCTTCGGCCATTTTTTTTTTAAATTCGTGAAAATTTGTGGCAGATAATGACGTTTTAGTGACGTCATGCCATGTCATTTTTGGTGAAAAAACGTCAAATGTTTGAAAAATCGTAGAAAATAGCGTGTTACTACAAATTGCAAAAAAGGCGTCAAAAGAAGGGAAATAACATTGTCTTTGACATGGCTATCTCAGATTTTCAAAATTTTGGGTTTTTGACCCCCAAAAATGCAAAAAACTGATTTTTGGGGAAGAATTTCCACAAAAGTTTTTTGTTTGAAGATTTAAAAAAAAACGGAAGATATATTAGAAAACCGAGTATGAACGATGTTCAAACCAAATTTCAAAGCAATTTCTTTATTTTTGACTGACTTATGGCTCTCTAAGAACAAGTAACTCATGACGTCATTTGTTAAAATTGCGTTTTTTGGCATTTACTGACCAGATACAGACAAATAAATGCCACCACTGTATTTCGAAGACAAAAATAGTCTAGAAACATGCAATGTTTATCTAGATTAATCAATTTCAAATTTTGACCTTATTGTGACCTGACCTTGACCTGAGGACGATTATATGGTGTCAGGCTGTGAAAATTGCTGCTTCTATCGAATTATTCGTGTAAAATAACCCATACAACATGTGTCGCATGACTTTCGTAGACCTGTGACCTTGTGTGACCTGACCTTGACCTTGATCTTTGCTTACAATTTCACTTTTACTTATGCGGGAAATGCATTATACACTCTGGAGCACTTTGTGAGATAATAGTTGCAATATAAGGCTTTGGATGGAAAGTATAGCCCCAAAAACTCAAATACTTACATTTTACATTTGACCTGACCGTGACCTGACATGTGACCTTATTTTAAGAATTTCGAGTATGCATTCGATTCTTCTCGTTGAGAGCTTGCGATCGCCGCATTGCGCGTCTCGCTGCGGTTATTGGTTCAGAAGATACGAGGGGGTAAAATTTACCCCCCCAGCGCCGCGCGTTCGGCTGGAGACCCCAGCGCCGCGCGGGTTAAGCGACCTGACCTTGACCTGAACTTGACACTAACTTCACGTAAATGATTTCAGATAGTAACATCACTATCACTATCGAATTATACGTGTAAAATAAGCCAAACACATGTGTTGCATGACTTTCTCAGATATTGTGCGCATAGTAACCTTTTGTAATCTGACCTTGACCTCGACCTTTGCCAACAATCTCACTTGTGCGCATAGTAACCTTTTGTAATCTGACCTTGACCTCGACCTTTGCCAACAATCTCACTTGCTCATGTGGGATGTGGAAAGTATGGTCCATACACTCAAATACCTTGATTTTGACATTTGACCTGACCGTGACCTGACACGTGACCTCAATTTGAAACTTTCGAGTATGCCTTAGATATGACTCATTGATAGCTTTTGAATGCCGCCTTGCACGTCTCGCTGCGACCATTGGTTCGGAGGATAACCAGGGGGCGAAACACGCCCCCCCCCCCCGCCAATGGCGTTCGGCTGAGACCCCAGCCAATGCCGTTTAGGCGATCTAAACCATGATCCCAACTAAGCAAATCCTTGGCGATAATGGAAGAGTTCAATTTAATTGACATGACCGCAACCACCCAACTCAGTTCGTAACACTCAGAGGCCACTTTAGCCACTTAACCCACGGAAGCGAACATATCCCCTTATGAAATAAGTGATTATTCTACCCAGTTAACCCTATTTGTAACAGGCTCCTGGCTACCCCTATTTGTAACAGGGGGGGGGGCGGACTCCGCCCCCGGAGATCTCGAGATCTACCCGTCCGATTTTCAAAAATGAAACGGCGTTTGGTTCCCCTCAACACGATCTACATTTCTAAATAACAAAAAATCTAAATTTTTGATAGGGGGGCAACAGGGGGGCAAAAACCACAAATTTTAGTGGTATTTTTGATCCAACATAGCTTTCATGTTTATGGACCGATTTTAACACAATTAATACGAATCGATAGAGATTGAATTTGAAATTGATATATGACAGTGGCGTTTGACAATTCAAAAATCATAGGCGTGTGCAGGTTACATAATATGGGGGTGAAGTAAATGCGTAATAAAACTATTTTTTGATGTGTTTTTTTAAGGAAATGAAATGGTATGTGATTGTGACATTAGGCAAAACAGTTAAAATCATATTTTTTGCCATAGGCGGTACCAGGTTAGTGAAAAAGGGGGGTAAAATTGGAAAAAATGTTAACCGCAGACAAGTTGCTACCCAGCACTATAAATATGTTACTGATCGTAGATAGTTCCTTTTTGCATGTTGTACTTCATAATAGGCGTATCCAGGATCCAAACTGGTGCGGCTCAACACCTTTTGATAAGTATATTATCCGCTATTATGATACTAACTAGTCAACAGTGACTATTTCACTTACAACTTCAATTAACATTGCTTACCCCCTTTTTACCCTACCTGGACTCGTCTATTATCTTATAATCGTTCGTAGAGTAGCCTGTGGTGCGTGTTTCATCCGAAAACTACAGTACGTTATGTCATTGTACGCCCATGCCTCTTAGTTTCCTTGCAATAATATGACCCTCTTTCTTCCATTCCTGAGCGCGCCTCTGCAAAAAAATGACTTTATTCCCTTTTCCTGGCCTCATATGTGCATATATAATTATAAACTAACCGTCTATTGCGCCGTTATCGCTGGCATATCGTCATCACCAAGCCAGTCACCCCCCTTTTCATGTGCCTGAACACGCCCCTGAAACTCT
This sequence comes from Chirona hameri, assembly GCA_036785665.1. Lineage (NCBI taxonomy): Eukaryota > Metazoa > Arthropoda > Thecostraca > Balanomorpha > Balanidae > Chirona > Chirona hameri. The sequence continues at coordinate 125,501 of JAXIVJ010000035.1, forward strand.
ATATGTAATAAATTATGCAAATAATGGAAGCAGAAGCTATCTTTTACATCTTGATAACTATAAATGCCCCTTACATTGCTCTATTTGCTTCCCGCGAAAGCATTGAATACTTCCTGGAACCCCCCCCCCCCCCTTTTCAAGCCCCTGAAACCGCCTCTGCCATGAAATTTTAATGATATTTCATTAACATCAACTAATTTGCACTTGTTGCAATCACCGTGAACCGATGTAACTCCTTCATACTTGAAGCAGTTACGAAGAAACCGTGAAGATCGCATTTCCGTATTATCGCCAAATGTCGCCTCCGAACCCACCCAAAACTGTACCCTGGAACCGCCTCTGTTCAAGTTAAGAACTCAAAATTTTGACTCCAAATGCGGATTTCAATTCTATGAAAAGTCCCAAAATTTCATGGGACTGCTCTCAGCCGTTCTGGAGATATCTGCGAAAAACATGAGGGGGGGTGGCGGAATCCGCCCCCCCCCTGTTACAAATAGGGTTAACTGAAATATACTTCATCGTGGAATATGCAAAACAACATTGCTTACTTCCTGCCAGGGTCATGACCGCTCAATGAACGCGCGTCCCTCCCACAGCGAGCGGCGGTGGCCTCGAAAGGGCAGCGAGTCCTTGAGCCTGGAAAGGGCCGAAAGCCGAGTGTCTATATGGGGTCCTTTCTGGCGTGGAGAGACCCACTCTGATCCTTAGAGACCCATTACAGCCAGACAAGGGTCCTTTCCCGCATTTAAAGAACCCATTTTGACCCACAGAGCGCCCAATTTCTACTACAGAGGGCCCATTTTGATCTACCGAGGACCTGTTTGGAGGCTGGGCCACCAATGTTGAGGATGGGGCCACCAAGGTCTGAAGGGAACACTATTGATATTGATGCGTGGCGTTACCAAGACTGGATCCTGGACGCGCCACTGGTCACAGCCTTCTTCACACTGCTAGGCGGACATGCTCCTGATGATGTTGTCCAGCGTGACGGAGCGTGTGGCGGAGCTGATGGGGGCGCGGCATAGGGGACAATTGTCGCCGCTCCGCGCGCGCACATCCTGCAGACAGTCGGCACAGAAGGTGTGGCCGCAGCCGAGGGTGGTGGCCCTGCGGAACATCTCTAGACAGACGGGACACTGGAGCTGCTCGGAGAGCCCGTCCGGGGCCTGGCTCAGGTGGCTCTTCTGGCTCTTCTGACTCGGCTGGTTACCGGCTCCAGAAGAACGGTGACGGGGGATGGCCCCGTTCTTAGCGGAGGTGACAGCAGGCGCTGCTCCGTTGACCTGAGGAAAAGTGGCACCTGCGTTAATGGTTAACCTAAGGCCGGATACGATTATAATTTAACCCTATTAGTGGCAGGGAGGGGTGGCAGATTCTGCCCATCCCTCAGGTTTCCGCAGATATCTCCCAAACGGCTATGAGCAGACCCATTCAATATTGGGACTTTTCCTAAAATTGAATTCCGCGTATGGAGTTAAAATTTTAAGTTCCTAACCTTAACAGAGGCGGTTCGAGGGCCCAGTTTTTGGAGGATTTTGTATGTGACATTTGGCGATAATACGGAGATTCGATCTTCACAGCATTTTCCTAACTGCCTGAAGTATAAAGGAGTTACATAGGTTTACGGTGATTGAAACAAGTGCAAATAAGTTTATTTTAGTCAACTATAATAAATATTCCACGGCAGAGGCGGTGTCAGTGACTTGAAAAGGGGAGTTTTACAAGAAGTTATTTTTATATATTTTGCCTCCCTTTTTCGCTAATCTGGCACCACCTATGGATGCAAATTTGCTTTATAAATGCTGTGTCCGATGTCACGATAGCGCACCATTTAATTTACCGAAAAATAAGAAGAAAAAGACGGTTTTATAAGGCATTTATTCTGCCCCAAAATTTAGTGACCTGAAAACGTCTATGATTTTTCTATTTTCAAAAGTCGCCATCATATATCAATCCCCAATTCAATCTCTATCGATCCCCATTAGTTGCGTTGCAATCGGTTGATAAACATTACAGCTGCGTTGGATCACAAATACCTCTAATATTTGTAGTTTTTGCCCCCCTGTTGCCACCCTATCAAAAAGTTCGGATTTCTTTTTTTAGAAATGTTGATCGTGTTGAGGGGAGTCAAACGCCGTTTTTTTTTCATTTGACGGATAGATCTCGAGATGGGGGGGGGGGCGGAATCCGCCCCTCCCCCCCCCCCCTTCCTGTCACTAATAGGGGTAGCCAGGAGCCTGCCACTAATAGGGTTAACCCGCGAGTCACTGGGGGGCTTTTTAAGCCCCCCTTAGGAATATTAAGAATATCTCAGCAACTAATGCAGATATAAACGCCAAACTTTCAGTACCTTTTGAGGCATCATTTTTACACCTTTTGAGCAAAAAAAAGCAATTTCGTTATACATCTTTCGAGATATAGTGAATTTAGTGACGTCATTAAACACGATTTTCACACCAAAATCAGCTAACCTTTGCCAGGCTGTACAAATGCTGCATTTGAAGCGAAATTCAATCGAAAAACGCTTAAAGGAAAAACATTGCAAGGGCTACAAACCAGCTATCTCGAAATTTCAAAAGTTTTGGTTTTTGACCCCAAAAATTGCAATGTTTTTTTGGGGGAAAAATGCCCACAAAATCAAATTTTTCAAAGATATTCAAAAACGGAATATATGTCAGATAGCTACATATGAGCAACTAACATACCAAATTTCAAAATGATATAATCTTTTTTGACTGACACGGCATATAAGGTATGGGTAAATTATGACGACATATTTTGCTTCTTTTTTTTGCTTTTATTGACCAGATACAGACAAATTAATGCCAGCACTGTATTTTTTTTAAAGATAAAACTGATATAGAAACATGCTTTTGGCATTTCCATTTATCAATTTCACATTTTGACCTTCAGTGACCTGAACTTGACCTGAACTTGATGATCTGAACTTGATGAACTTCACGTAAATGAAGTCAGGTGATAAAATTACTATCACTATCGAAGTATACGCGTAAAAGCATCCATACAACATGTGCTGCATGACTTTCTTGGATATTTTGTGCGTAGTGACCTTTTGTGACCTGACCTTGACCTTAATCTTTTCCAACAATCTCACTTTACCTCATGTGGGATATGTATCATACCCTTGAAAACGCTTTGGGTGATTATAGGTGCAATCGAAGGCCATGAATGGCAGGTATTGTACATAAACTCAAATACCTCGATTTTGACGTTTGACTTGACCGTGACCTGACATGTGACCTTAATTTGAAATTGTTAAGTGTGTGTTAGGTTGACCTCATTGAGCGCTTTTGAATACCGCCTTGCGCGTCCCGCTGCAATCATTGGTTCATAAGATACCAGGGTGGCTACCCCCCCCCCCCCCCCCCCCAGTGAGTCGTGTTACAGAATATACCCCAGTCACTGCCGGGTTAACCCGCGCGTTACTGGGTTGGGTCACCGATGACGTACAGGTCAGGTCAAGTACAAAATGTTTGACCGTGTTAAAAGGTCTTGATGGATGGAATTGTCGCGCAAAATTGCGATATTAAACGCATAAGGTGTCGATAAATCGGTATGATTCATGTGTCTGACACTTCTAAGTACCTTTCTAAGCTGTTTATGACCTTGGGTCAGGTCAAGGTCATCCGAGGTCACGTGGTCAAACTGCAGATTACGGTCATTGGGCGCTGTAACACATGTTTGTTTGTTTTTCGTCTAGAGCTCGAAAAATGACCTTTGTTGTTGTTCCTGTTTGTTCCATTTGTCCAACATTCCAACATTGTTTGTTCCATATAAATAGAAGTAAAAAGCAAAAATGGATTTTTTTTTTTTTATGCATAGTAATGATGTGGGAGGTGGTCGATTTTTTTCATTTAAAGGTCATAACTTAATTATTTTTGAAGATATCGACTTCAAATTTGGTACACATGTTCACCGCATACTACTCGATCACATATATTCCGTTTTTGGGATAATTCTGGTTTTTTCTTGAAAATTTTGTAAAAACAACAAAAAAGTATTTGATTTCTTAAAATTTTGAATTAAAAAAACTAAAAAAACTGAGATAGTAGTTTGATAGTCCGGTCTATTGTCAGTAATTTGGTTTAGAACAATTGCGTTTATCTCAAACATCGTACCTTTGAAAGCGTTTTCTGCAAAGTATTATTTTGCAACAAAAACCGAAGAACATGACGTCACTCTGACGTCATTCCCGGTTGACCTATCATAGCCTCTATTTGTCCTTTTGCCAACATGTGTAGCTTGTTGTTGATTGATGTTGGAGATGTAGATTTGATTTGATTATTATTTTTTTTATTTTTTTTATTTGTTGATGTGATGATTGATGTTGGAGAAGGTACTGCAAGTTTAGTGACGATACCGGGGTTCGTTGTCTAAGAGTTATTGCAAAATTTCAGGAGGGAGGGGGGGGGGAAATAGCCCCCCCCCAGTAAGTCGCGGGTTAAGCTACGGGCACGACAAAGTTAACCGTACCTACTCCTATGGTAGTTTACAAAGATGGATTATTTTGATAATCCTCCAATTTCTCATAAACTGTTGAAATTAAATGAATTTCGCCTAGGAATATTGATTGATTGATTTAAATGTATTGATTTATTTATTGGTAATTTATTGAGTGAGTATAATCAAATCATGATTATAATATAAATGATGCTTTCACATCTGCGAACATTTCTACAAATCCTCGTTTTGGAGTGATGACTGATTGAAACATACCCGCTGAGTGCCTCTGTTTTCCTTTTGACGCAGGATGTCCAGGATTTCTGTGTCGCTCATTGCCGTCACCCGGTGGCGGTCGAGCACTCCGTTGTTGTGCTTGGAATGAAGATCATGTCCGAATTTGCAGCCGGCGAGTCCGCAGACACCAGCAATAAACTGCCTGCGAAGTGTAGCACACGGACTTATATTGAACCAAATCAGAGGCGGTCGCAGGGGGAGGGGGCATCCGGACCATGCTCCCCCCCTAATGCCCAAGAGGGAGAGAAACATATAGTTTGGCCCTCTCCCCCCCCCCCCCCCCCCCAGTCACTTGGGGCCGGCGCACTCGGGGCCGGCGGGCGAGCAGGACGGAGGAGAGAGTGCTCGGCGCACGCTTCGCAGCAACAGAGGACAAAAGTGAAAGTGAGGGGATCCCTTCGCGATGCCTCACTCTAAAGGTAACCTTTACTCTTGGCTGCCAAATCCTGTGCCATATTGAGCTAATATTGACGCACTAGTGATATTCAGTGCTTCCAACGCTTATAACGAATAGGTATTATGTTATAGTTGCCCTGAGGTATTATATGGCCTTCTAACGAATATTTAGCCGCGCTCATATAGTGCATAAACTTTGTTGAGAGGCACCATACTCGAGAAAACAAAGCAGCTGTGTTCGAAAACTGTGATTCATATTGTTTGCCATTTTTCTTTAAAGGTGCCTGCTGCCATGGAGATGCAAACAGTTTCCGATCTCTGTTCATGAGCTGTTTCTGGCTTCTGCTGCTGCTGTATTGGAAAGTAAATTTAGACATAGATGTAGCACTGTAGCAGGTATGTGACTGATGCAGGAATTAACTCACCACCGTGATTGGGCCAAACTGTAAGGATCTGTGACCCCTGCTCTGTGATCCCTGCTCACCATTTGAGTTGCCCTCTGTTCCAAGGAAAACACAGACTAAATGGTTGTAAATAGTGAACATGGATGGTGGACATGTAACTAGTGTATGTGGGCATGTATTTATGCATGTACATGATGTGGGCGGATGACCAGCAATAAACTGATGTGATCAAACTGATGTGATCACCAGCAATAAACTGCCTGCGACGACGTGACACGGACTTCTATTGAACTAAATCGGAGGCGGTCGCAGGGGGGAGGGGGCATCCGGGCTATGCCCCCCCCTACCCAAGAAGGGGGGGGGGCAACATATCTTTTGGCCCTCTCCCCCAAGTCACTTGGGGCCTAGGTGGGCCCGAAGAGGCCGCCTTGGCTCCAGGTCAGAATGGGCCCTCTAGAGGTCAGAGAGGAGGCCAACTGGATGCCAGAATGGTCCCTGGAGGATAAAGTGAGTTCTCTCGAGGCCAAAGTGGACCTCTGGAGGTCAGAGGGCCCTCTTGGGGCCAAAGTAAGTCCCTGTAGGCCAGAGTGGGCCCTCTGGAGGTCAGAGGGGGCCCAATGGTTTCCCGAGGGCCCTCTGTAGGCCGGAGAGGGGCCCCCTGAAGGCCAAAGGGGCTCTCTGAGGGCCAACAGAGCCCTCAGAAAGCCAAAGGGGCCCTCTGAAAGCCAGAGTGGGCTCTCTGCAGGTCAGAGTGGGCCCTCTGGAAGCCACAGGGGGGGGGGGGGGGACACTGGAGGCCAGAGTTGGCCCTAGAGGCAAGAGTGGGCCCTCTGAAGGCCAGAGCGGGTCCTCTGGAGGGAGGGCAGAGTGGGTCCTCTGGAAGGCAGAGTGGGTCCTCTGGAAGGCAGAGTGGGTCCTCTGGATGACAGAGTGGCCCTCTGGAAGTCAGGGGGCCCTATGGAGGTCAGAATTGGCCCTCTGGAGGCTGAAGTGGGCCCTCTGGAGGTGGGGGCAGCGGTGGGCCCTCTGGAGGTAGAGTCCGGAGTGGGCCCCCTGGAGTCAGAGTAGGCCCTCTGGAGGCCACATGGGACCCTCTGGAAGCTGGAGGGGCCCTCTGGGGGTCACCGTCAGCATGTACCCTCTGAAAGCGAGGGTGGCCGTTGTGAAGCCAGAGGGGGCCCTCTGGAGGTCAGAGTTGGCCTTATGGAGGCAGGAGTGAACCCTCTGGAGGTGGAAGCTGGAGAGCGACCTCTGAAGGCCAGAGTGGGGCGTCTGAAGGTAGGAGTACGGGCCTCCAGGAAGCCAGAGGAGGTCCACTAGTATCCAGAGGGGCACTCTGGAGCCAGAGTGGGCCCTCCGGAGCCCAGTCTGGCTCCAGAATGGTGCCTCTGGACGTTACAGCGGCCCTTTGGAAGCCAAATGGGCCCTATGGATGTCAGAATGGGCTCTCTAGAGGCATGAGTACTCTAGAGACAGAGTGGGCCTCCTGAGGTCAGTATGGACTCCCTGGAGGCCACATTGTGCCCTCTGGAAGCCAGAGGTGGAACTGTGGAGGTCAGAGTGGGCGGGAGGTCAGAGTGGGCCCTCTGGAGGTCAGAGCGGGACATATGGAGGTCAGAGCGGGACATATGGAGGTCGGATGGGCCCAATGGAGTTCAGAGTGGGCTCTCTGAAAAATTCCCTCTCAACCAAGCAAAAGGCCATGTCGCCGCTTGACGGCCCTTGCAGACCGACCGAGGGCCCTGTTAAGCCTAGAAAGGGACTCACAGACCGTCATAAGGCTCTTAGACGCCTGATAACGACCCATCAGGCATAGCAACACCCTCTCAGGCTGGGCAAGGACCCTTTCAGGCCAACCAACGGTCTTTTTGAAGACGCTGAGGGCCCAATCAAAGTCACTTCGGTCATGTTTTGGCTTAGGTCAATATTGAGGTCACCGGAGGTCATCAAAAGTGAAATTTTCCAACATTAGGAATTAGTTCCACAAGCTCCTTGAAGAATCTTGGGCACTATGATAGCTCGGAAGAAACTAAAGAAATGAAATTGTAGCTCGTGTTAACAGTTTAGGGTTCAGAGGTCACCAAATGCCATGCTGGCATTTTCTTCCGAGAAGTTTGTCGTGCACAACGTTTTACATAATTCAGATTGGGCAATAATTTCAACGCCACCGTGTTTGTCTCGTCGATGCACTTCGAACCGTATTCACGATGACCGGATTGGGTGAAGTTCAAAATTTGACCTCAGGTCAAGGTCATGTGTGAACCCAGTAGGTAGTTTTGCATATGGAGAGACGCATCTCAACAAAAAAAAACACAGTAATGCGAGTTGCGTGCCTCTATATTCATTCTATAAAGAGTCATTGGCAAAAAAGTGATAGTGACCTCAGATGTACTCAGCTGACCTTGCATAGGTCACTGGGAAACAGTTGCACCTGGGTCAATAGTGAGCTAAAATAACATGATTCTGCAAGAATTGGCCTGATCTAGATATTTCATATCCTCTGAATAGGAAGCATTTATATATTTTCCCATTGACTTGTAATGGGTAGGTCACGAACTTGACCTGCCCTTTGGTCACCGATATACAAACATCCGAGTTCAACGAATTGTCGATACCTATGCTCTGATTAACTTCTGTGAGTTTTAAATCGTTAGATCAACCCCCGCGACTTTGGCACGACCGCAACTATTTTTGGAGGTAAGATCACTCGACGTGATCTGGTGACCTGACCTGAGATGACCCGAGGTAACAAAAATACACAATGTATGGATAATTGATGGTCGAAGACCTATGCCAATTTTGGTGGCGCTGTATGCAGCCCTTTTCCCGCTATTTCCGAAAACCCTCAGGAAGAGTCAAAATGGCCGACACCAGGGCGAGGTTAATCGGGGGCACCATGTTGGCTCAGAAGAAAGTCTTGCATCGTGACCTCACGGAAATGCCGGTGGCGATAACTCAGTAACTGCTCCATCAAGCGATCTGTCTTGGAATACCCAATGCCTGAAAATATCATCTCAGACCGTCTGAAGGCCGCTTTCGCACCGGCATAAGCCATAGTGTTTAAAAGCCCCAACAAGTTTAAAAACCAAGCCTCAGATGTACAAATACCTTTTAAACTCAGCGTAGGGCCCTTCGCACCGACCGAAGGCCGTTTCAGACTAACCTGGAGCCCTTTTGTCAAGTTGCCCCCCCCCCCCCCCGGCCAGGGATGCGACCTCCCCTGAACTAAATACCAATATCAGCGATACTGAGGCGGCCCAAACATGGGTGCGGATCCCGAAAACATCCTGATAGATGATTCCTAGAATCTGGAATCTGGATCCCTGATCCACTGAGAATCTACAACTACATCCGCTTTGAAAATACGCTAGATCTGCTTCCAAAATTTGTCGAGGGATCCACTGAGATACGAGATTTTAGGCCCTTTTTACAGGGATTCTCTACGATCCCAGATCCGCTTCCCATAGTTTGCCGAGATATTTAGGTACCAAATGTTTACAAAAAGTTACCTGCAGATGTGGATTCTGTTGCAGTCATTCTCGTCGCACGAACTTCTGGAGCAGAATTTATAGCATGTCTCCAGGTTGTTCACGTACATGGTCTCCGGTAGTTCGTCATTTTGTTCGATAGCAAACCGTAGCTGCCGAAGCAATGCCAGCTGCCGAGCAGTGTCCAGGTTATTCCTACTGCAAATCATCTGTAAATGAAACCACAGAGATGGGTGACAGGACAGAGCTGTGTTTTGGCTCGGTACATTGCAGGCAGATGGGCCGCTGGTATTCAGTTTATATCTATAGATATCTGTCGATATTGTTGGATGGATTGGATGACAGCACAGTTATGTTTTTTTGGCTCAGTGCATTACAGGCTCATAGGCCGCTGGTATTCAGTTTATATCTGATGTCGATGTTGTCCCTACTTCTGCCCAGCCTTTGATACGCCAATTTTATCCGGGAAGCAAACTCTGTCGCCTTTTGTCCCCTTCATATTTTCAGCTTTATTAATTGGATATTTGTAATTAAAATTGCAGATATTAAGACATAGGCCGAGACGCACAGCCATTATCATATACTTACGTTATCACTTATAAATATTATCGAATGTCAAGTTTTGTGAAGGGCATACCAATGGAACGTGCTAAATATCGTGCAATAGACACATTATACTAGCATCGTACACGATGACGTCATTACACCCACCTGATTGTGCACAGTCGTCAGCGAGTGGCCGTAGTGGCAGCTCACGCCGTGTTTGCAAATGTCTGCCAAGAACAGACGGCAGATGTGAAGTCGGCGGCAGTTTTGGTCAGTACAGCCCTGGTGTGAGTTGTGGCGACGGCAAACTTCCGGCATTCTGAGGCAGAGAGGTGGTGCCACAACCTTCTCTTGTCGCTGTTTCTCTTCTTTCTCATGCATAGCCTTGAGTTCTTGTTCTCGTTCTTGCCTGGCACGAACTTCTTTAGCTTTGTGTCGCTCCTCTTCTTGCTCTCGTGCTCGCCTGGCTGGCGTTTCGAGAATTTCGCGCCACTTCTCTCCAAGCCGCAGTATTTCTCGTGCCTGCATAGCATCAAGTTCTTGTTCTCGTTCTTGCTTGGTATTAACCTCTTCAGCCTTGCGTCGCTCCTCTCCGTGTGCTCGCCTGGCTGGCATTGCGAGCATTTCGCGTCGCCTCTCCTCTTCAAGTCGCAGTCTTTCTTGTTCTTCATCCATAGCCTTGAGTTCTTGTTCTTGCCTGGCACGATGCTCTGTAGCTTTGCGCCGCTCTTCTCGCTCTATTGCCCGCCTGACATTCGTTTCGAGCATTTCTCGGTTATGTTCTTCAAGCAGCCTCTCTCGTTTCCGCGCGGCCTTGAGCTCTTCTTGCTCTCTTGCTCGTCTGGCTTGCGTTTCGAGTATTTCTCGGTTCTGCTCTTCAAGCCGCCTCTCTCGTTCCCGTGTGGCCTTGAGTTCTTGTTCTTGGCGCTGTAGCCTGGCGTGAGCCTCCGCAGTCTCTTGTTGTAGTTCTTGCCCGGCACGAGCCTCTTCAACTTTGCGTCGCTCTTCTCGCTCTCTTGATCGTCTGGCTTGTATTTCGATCATTATTTGGTTCTGCTCTTCAAGCCGCCTCTCTCGTTCCCGTGTGGCCTTGAGTTCTTGTTCTTGGCGCTGTAGCCTGGCTTGAGCCTCCGCAGTCTTGCGCCGCGCTAGTTCGGTTTGCGTATCGAGGTGTCTGCGCCTCTGCTCTTCATAAGATGCCTCCAGACTAACCTCAGTACTACAGAGAGGATAAGATAGATCAGACCTTCATTGACTTCACTGTTCCCAATGATGTAACATGTAAGATGGAGGTTTTCCACTTTGTTTCAAAAGGCTGAGTGACGAATGTGATATATCCTGTGAAGACCTAGCGTTCAAATAACTCAATGGCAGGCTTGTGCGGGAATATTTTTCGCAACGCCTTGACAAGTCATCTGATGTTCATGACTGCTAACTCTACAACTGTTTATAACTTTCGATTCCAAATTTGCGATTTATAGTTTGTCAAACTGTTTCTAACTTTGAATCCTAAATTTGCGATTTATTTATTTCTAGAAAATTAATAACAACTAGTTTGTAGCAACCACGTGATTTCGGCATCGGACACATACTTCTGTACCAAAATAGATAGATGAAGTTAAGGTCACTTTGACCCACGCGTCGACTCAATCTCCTAGCTGGTTCGTAGCTTACCTGGAGTGATTGCTGTGTGCAGGATGACGCGGTTCGTAGCTTACCTGGAGTGATTGCTGTGTGCAGGATGACGCGGTTCGTAGCTTACCTGGAGTGATTGTTGTGTGCAGGATGACGCGGTTCGTAGCATACCTGGAGTGATTGCTGTGTGCAGGATGACGCGGTTCGTAGCTTACCTGGAGTGATTGCTGTGTGCAGGATGACGCGGTTCGTAGCTTACCTGGAGTGATTGTTGTGTGCAGGATGACGCGGTTCGTAGCTTACCTGGAGTGATTGCTGTGTGCAGGATGACGCGGTTCGTAGCTTACCTGGAGTGATTGCTGTGTGCAGGATGACGCGGTTCGTAGCTTACCTGGAGTGATTGCTGTGTGCAGGATGACGCGGTTCGTAGCTTACCTGGAGTGATTGCTGTGTGCAGGATGACGCGGTTCGTAGCTTACCTGGAGTGATTGCTGTGTGCAGGATGACGCGGTTCGTAGCTTACCTGGAGTGATTGCTGTGTGCAGGATGACGCGGTTCGTAGCTTACCTGGAGTGATTGATGTGTACAGGATGACGCGGTTCGTAGCTTACCTGGAGTGATTGTTGTGTGCAGGATGACGCGGTTCGTAGCTTACCTGGAGTGATTGTTGTGTGCAGGATGACGCGGTTCGTAGCTTACCTGGAGTGATTGCTGTGTACAGGATGACGCGGTTCGTAGCTTACCTGGAGTGATTGCTGTGTGCAGGATGACGCGGTTCGTAGCTTACATGGAGTGATTGCTGTGTGCAGGATGACGCGGTTCGTAGCTTACCTGGAGTGATTGCTGTGTGCAGGATGACGCGGTTCGTAGCTTACCTGGAGTGATTGCTGTGTACAGGATGACGCGGTTCGTAGCTTACCTGGAGTGATTGCTGTGTGCAGGATGACGCGGTTCGTAGCTTACCTGGAGTGATTGTTGTGTGCAGGATGACGCGGTTCGTAGCTTACCTGGAGTGATTATTGTGTGCAGGATGACGCGGTTCGTAGCTTACCTGGAGTGATTGCTGTGTGCAGGATGACGCGGTTCGTAGCTTACCTGGAGTGATTGTTGTGTGCAGGATGACGCGGTTGTGTGTTCTGCCCAGCAGTTGGATGAGCTCTGCTCTGCATGTTCCCCATGACTAGCGTCTCAATGAACAGCCGTCAGCGATTCAACTCCAGGTCACAGTCCAATTCTGTCCTCAAGACATAGAGAAAGGCATGCCAGAGGTTTAACTCAGTATGGGACGCAACATGCATCATACAGTCGCCTGAACATGGTAGTCGGTTGTCTACTTTTGCTACCTGCTAATGCTTCTATTTATTTTAACCAAATCTCTTAAATTAACAATTCTCGGAAATTCTGTGATGATATTTGGTTGTCTATATCAGGTCGGCAAATGCAGTAAAAGACGTAAGAATTAAAAATAACGCCAGAAGTTGTGCCTACTGAGGGGCCACATGTAAATACAGCAACAAGTGTCGCATGGCTTTCGTAGACCTCTTGCCAATAGTGACCTTGTGTGACCTGACTTTGATCTTGACCTTTGCTTACAATTTCACTTTCGCTTATACGGGATGTGCAATATACCTTTGAGAGCACTTTGTGTGGTAATAGTCGCAATATAAGCCATTGAATGAAAAGTATGGTCATCAACTCAAATACCTCGATTTTAATATTTGACCTGACTGTGACCAGACATGGGACCTTATTACACAAATCGGCTATGCATTCGATTCGTCTCATAGAGGGCTTTCGATCGCTGCCTCGCGCGTCTCGCTGCGGTCATTTGTTCGGAAGATATGGAGGGGAACACAAATTTACCCCTCCCTAGCGGGGCGCGTTCGACTGGAGACCCCAGCGGAGCGCGGGCTAAACAATGAGTACTTGCCATGGAGCAGAGTTTTTCTTTCTGCTCCCATAGGCTGATCCATGGGGGAGGCCACGCCCTTCCCCACACCGCCTGAAATCGGCGCAAAATTGACACATTTCCTTACATAAAAGAAAATCTAAGCAACTTTTGTTCAGGAAACTTTGTTTTAAATCAGCTATCAATGCAAAAGTAAGTGAAATCCGATGAGTTTGCAGAATTGTGTGATACTTTTTGGGATTTGGCCCCCAAAACCACCCGTTCTGGATCCGCCTTTGTCTACTCCACCGTCGTGTGTGACGTGCTGCGCAGTCTACCACCTGTTTCACTTGTAACACCACTGTGACGCGCGGCGCGGTCTACCACCTGTTTCACTTGTAACACCACTGTGACGTGCGGCGCGGTCTACCACCTGTTTCACTTGTAACACCACTGTGACGTGCGGCGCGGTCTACCACCTGTTTCACTTGTAACACCACTGTGACGTGCGGCGCGGTCTACCACCTGTTTCACGTGTAACACCACTGTGACGTGCGGCGCGGTCTACCACCTGTTTCACGTGTAACACCACTGTGACGTGCGGCGCGGTCTACCACCTGTTTCACTTGTAACAACACTGTGACGTGCGGCGCGGTCTACCACCTGTTTCACGTGTAACACCACTGTGACGTGCGGCGCGGTCTACCACCTGTTTCACGTGTAACACCACTGTGACGTGCGGCGCCGTCTACCACCTGTTTCACTTGTAACACCACTGTGACGTGCGGCGCGGTCTACCACCTGTTTCACGTGTAACACCACTGTGACGTGCGGCGCGGTCTACCACCTGTTTCACGTGTAACACCACTGTGGCGTGCGGCGCGGTCTACCACCTGTTTCACGTGTAACACCACTGTGACGTGCGGCGCGGTCTACCACCTGTTTCACGTGTAACACCACTGTGACGTGCGGCGCGGTCTACCACCTGTTTCACGTGTAACACCACTGTGACGTGCGGCGCGGTCTACCACCTGTTTCACTTGTAACACCACTGTGACGTGCGGCGCGGTCTACCACCTGTTTCACGTGTAACACCACTGTGACGTGCGGCGCGGTCTACCACCTGTTTCACGTGTAACACCACTGTGACGTGCGGCGCGGTCTACCACCTGTTTCACGTGTAACACCACTGTGACGTGCGGCGCGGTCTACCACCTGTTTCACTTGTAACACCACTGTGACGTGCGGCGCGGTCTACCACCTGTTTCACGTGTAACACCACTGTGACGTGCGGCGCGGTCTACCACCTGTTTCACGTGTAACACCACTGTGACGTGCGGCGCGGTCTACCACCTGTTTCACTTGTAACACCACTGTGACGTGCGGCGCGGTCTACCACCTGTTTCACGTGTAACACCACTGTGACGTGCGGCGCGGTCTACCACCTGTTTCACGTGTAACACCACTGTGACGTGCGGCGCGGTCTACCACCTGTTTCACGTGTAACACCACTGTGACGTGCGGCGCGGTCTACCACCTGTTTCACTTGTAACACCACTGTGACGTGCGGCGCGGTCTACCACCTGTTTCACGTGTAACACCACTGTGACGTGCGGCGCGGTCTACCACCTGTTTCACGTGTAACACCACTGTGACGTGCGGCGCGGTCTAACACCTGTTTCACGTGTAACACCACTGTGACGTAACACATTGCATTATCCAGAGCTTGTATGCATGCATTGCTGTTCCGGGAAAACATATGTACCTATAGACTGTACCGCAATAATTCATGCTTTTCGGCGCATTATATCATTTTATTTGTAGCTAACACCATGTGGCAGTCCCCAGTCCCCAATCCACACATCCGGTATAGGTACATGCATTGCGCATTGTGCAGGACGCACGGTATTACCAGGCGAGAACCACATCAAAAGATCGTAAAATAGTTACACGTTTTAACACACAACTCAATTCATATCGTATGGAACACAGTATAGGCGTAGGTACGGGAGGGGGCCGTGTTGGCCATGACCCCCCCCCCCACACACACACTTTGCAGGATGGGGGGGGGGGGGGCAATGTTAACTGGCCACCCCACTTTTGAACGATTTCTCCTCCTTCGATCACTGATATTGGTTCGATATGAATGCTTTAAAGTTGCGAAAATAATGATGAATTCACAACACCGCAATACCATAACCCATAAGCGTGAGAACCGGGGAGCGGGGGAGACCAAGGCCCAACTTTTTAGGCTGGGGATCCAACAATATTAAACCGCGCCCTTCTTGGGGAGGGCAAAATCTGCCAAACCCCATCACGGATTTTCTGAATAACTTGAAACTATGATAGATATCGACATGAAACTTTTAGTACCTGATGCTACATCAATTCTACGTTTTGTCATCAAATTTCAGTAAAATTGATGTTGTGCTTTGGGAGACCATGACGTTTTAATGACGTCATGTCATGCCAGTTTTGGTGGGAAAATGATAAATGTTTGACAAATCGTAGGAAATCGAGTTGCGATACAAATTGCAATTAAAAACGGTAAAAGAAAGGAAATGACATTCTCTTCTAAGTGGCCATCTCGGATTTTCGAAATGTTTGTTTAAAAAAAAAACTGTTTTCGGAAGAGTTTCCTGAAAATAATAAAGATATAACAAAAAAACAGAAGATATATTAGAGAACCAAGTATGACCGATAGCCAAACCAAATTTAAAAGCAATATCTTTATTTTTGACGGACTTATGACTCCCTAAGTATAAGTAACTCATGACGGCATTGTTTTTAGTTACGTGTTTTGGCTTTTAGTGACATACAGACAAATAAATGCCACCGCTGTATTTCCGAGGCAAAGCTGGTCTATACAAACATGTATTTTGTATTTAGATTAATCAATTTCAAATTTGGTCTTTATTGTGACCTGACCTTGACCTGAGGGTCATTATATGGGGTCAGGTTGTAAAAATGGCTGCTACTATCGAATTATACGTGTAAAATAACCCACACAACATGTGTCGCATGGCTTTCGTAGACCTGTAACCTTTTGTGACCTGACCTTGCCCTGGAGGGCCTCTGATAATTACACGCCCCGGAGAGGGGGTCGGATTCTGCCCCCCCCCCCCCCCCCCCAAGATCTCGTAAACCACGCAACGTAGCAACAAGCAGACAAGGTGCTAGATAGCTCGAGACAAGCTCTATCGAATATTTATCGGTCTTGTTTTAGGTCTGGTCAATATTGAAGTCACCAAAGATCATCAAAGGTCAGATATTCCAGTTTTAGGACTTCGCTCCAGAAACACCCAAATATATCGGGAACTGTGATAGCTAGGAACAAACGGAACAAAAACAATCGAATAGTCTTGAAATATGCAGTCGCCATATTTGTCCTCAAATTTGAGCTCAGGTCAATAGTTTAGGATCAAGAGTCAAGACAGGGGCAGATCCAGGGGGCCAAGGATCCATGCGCCCCCCCCCCCCCAAGGTCTTGAAACTAAGATTCCCCCCCCCCAAACAGTCGGACGTACAGTAGTACAAATTGTCTTTGCAGCAGTCAAAATCCAGCTATCCACATTGAACAACTTGAATATTTCGCGCCGCCTCGCAGCATGACACAAAATTCGCAATTGCTTATACAAATTTGGAAAATGGGAAAATGAATTATTTAAGTGTCTGGGAGACTTGGGGGTCCTCAAATGTCAAAAAGACGTTTTTTTTTGCAAAACAGTTTTTCGCAAAAACATTTTACCTAATAACGATAAGGCACTAATTTTGCCGCCATCGTGTTTGTCTCGTCAAGGCACTTCTAATCATATTCATGTTGACCAGTTTAGGTCAGCTTATAAATTTGACTTTACAAGTTATATTGAAATATTGAAGAAAAAAAGCCTGTGCTCATGATAATTCAGAAAAGATCGAAAATCAGAAATAAAGGACAAAAGAACTTATATTGCGCCTTGCGGCTTCGTCAGAGTTCACAATATTACACCAAACTTTTTGCAAGCCAAAGAAACAACACGTGCCACTTGGCTATGCGAAAGCCACCGACGAAAATTATCCACAAATGCATACATCCACACGTATTACATCCACACGTACCCTATTATGTACACTGTCACATCTGAAGTCTAAATCACATAAGTACAACTGATACACTACCAACAACTAACATAGCCATTGCTGCCTACTACACACTCAACAAGAGTAAGGTTATTAAATAGAGACCAAACGGTGCAGAAGGCAAAAGGAAGATTTGCCAAAACAATTTATTCTATCAGTGGCCAGGTGTCAATTTGGCTGTTCAATTTTGGCTGTCTGTCCGGAATGGCCAGTGCCTCGACTATCTTTCGGTCTACTGCGTCTTTGCATCGACGGAGTATAGCGATTAGATAGTCGCGGCTCTGACTCATTCGGATGACATTTAATCATATGATCACCGAACGGAGTCTGAGTGCGATTTGCACTGTCCCTAAAATGCTCATGGAACCTGTACCTGATGCACCGTTTGGTCTCACCTATGTAGGTCTGAGGTGGTCCGTCAGAGGCAGCACAAATCCTACAGGTGATCTGATAGACCACATTTAACGCTTGGGTGTGTAGTGGGCAGCAATGGCTATGTTAGTTGTTGGTAGTGTATCAGTTGTACTTTGTGATTTAGACTTCAGATGTGACGGTGTACATAATAGGGTACGTGGGGATGTAATACGTGTGGATGTATGCATTTGTGGATAATTTTCGTCGGTGGCTTTCGCATAGCCAATTAGAACGTGTTGTTTATTTGGCTTGCAAAAAGTTTGGTGTAATATTGTGAACTCTGACGAAGACGCAAGGCGCAATATAAGATCTTTTGTCTTTTATTTCTGATTTTCGATATTTTCTGAATTATCATGAGCACAGGCTATTTCAATATAACTTGTAAAGACATAATCACAAAGATGCTCATTACAGCCATCCAATATTTATAAATTTGACCTCAGGTCAAGGACGGTCAAGTGGTGACCCAAGCATGTCATGTTGCATATTGGGAGACATGTCTCGACAAGACAAACACATTAGTTCCGGTTTTACCACTCTATAGTCATTTTGTCGAAAGCTATTGGCAACAAAGTGTTAGTCACCTCAGATGACCTCCGCGGACCCTGTAGAGGTCACTGAACAAAAATTGCATCTGGATATTCGAGAATGGCCTATGATAACATGATCCAGAAGGAATTGTACTGATATCATGCGTATCATCGGAATAGGAGGCCTTTTAAGATTTCCCCATTGACTTATAATGAGGAGGTCATGAAATTGACCGGACCTTAGGTTACCGATATCAGAAATTCGAGATAAAAAACTGTAGGTACCTATGACCTTTTTAAATCCTGCAAGTTTTAAACCGATCGGCCCAAAACTGTGGCTGTGGTACTACTGCAAACTTTTTGGAGGTGGGGTCACACCTGGTCCTGGTCTGGTGACCTGACCTGAGATGACCCGAGGTCAAGAATGGCACATAATGTGGGTAGTTGATTTCTAAACAGGTATGCAAAAAAACGGCGGCGCTTTTTCCGCTATCCCCGAAAAACCTTCGAGGTTGGCGGATCCCCCCCCCCCCCTCCTCCAGGGCGCGTGTTAACCCGCGACTTACTGGGGGGGGGGCTATTTTTTGCCCCCCCTCCCGTTATTTTGCAATAACTCCTTAAGGAACACAGGCATCGTCACCAAACTTGCAGTACCTTGTTTCACATCAATTTCACACAGGTTGGCGAAAGTAAAAATATGAGGCTATGATAGGTCAACCGGGAATGACGTCAGAGTGACGTCATGTTCTTCGGTTTTTGTTGCAAAATAATGGTTTTCGGAAAACAGTGTCAAAGGTACGATGTTTAAGATAAACTCAATTGTCTTACATCAAATTACTGACAATAGACTGGGCTATCAAACTGCCATCTCGGATGTTTGTTTTTTTAATTCAAAATTTTGAGAAATCCAAATACATTTTTGTTTGTTTTTACCAAATTTTTAAGAAGAAATCAGAATTGTCCAAAAACCGGAATATATGTGATCGAGACGTGCGCGGTAAATATGCATACAAAATTTGAAGTCTATATCTTCAAAAATGACTGAGTTATGACCTTTAAATAATCAAAATCGACCACCTCTCACAGCATTACTATGCATAAAATACGTAAAATAAAACGTTTTTCCATATTTGCTTTTTACTTCTATTTATATGGAACAAACAATGTTCTAAGGTCGTTTTTCGCGTTCTACACGAAAAAACAAACCCATAATCATGTGTTACAACGCCTAATGACCGTAATATGCAGTTTGACCTCGTGACCTCGGATGACCTTGACCTGACCCAAGGTCATCAACAGCTTAGAAAGGTATTTAGAAGTGTCAGACACACGAATGATACCGATATATCGACAGCTTTTGCGTTTAATATCGCAATTTTGCGCGACAATTCCATCCATCGAGACCTTTTGACACGGTCAAACATTTTGTACTTGACCTGACCTGTCACGTCATCGGTGACCCCGATGTCAACAATATTATGTTTCCCTTGATAAATTTCCCAGGGATATCGAATGCCGTTTGAATTTTTACATTCGGTCCAGTAGTTCCGGAGATCCGAGGGGGGGGGCAACCCCCCCCCCCCCCCCCCCCAGTAGGTCGCGTTATGAAATATACCCCAGAAACTCGCGGGTTAAGGCTTTTCATGTTATTATTCCGACGTAAGTTTGCACCTGCTCCTTGGACGGTGGTCGGTGGTCCCCCTCGAAACAGGGAGGCCCCTGAGATAGGGAGGTCCCTGGGTGGCTGCCCCCCCCCCCCCACCCACACGCACACGCGCGCGCGCACGCACGCACGCACGCACGCACGCACGCACGCACGCACGCACGCACGCACGCACGCACCCCCCCCCCCATACACACACAGACACACACAGACACACACAGACACACACAGACACACACAGACACACACATACACACACAGACACACACAGACACACACAGACACACACAGACACACACAGACACACACAGACACACACACAGACACACACACAGACACACACACAGACACACACACAGACACACACACAGACACACACACAGACACACACACAGACACACACACAGACACACACACAGACACACACACAGACACACACACAGACACACACACAGACACACACACAGACACACACACAGACACACACACAGACACACACACAGACACACACACAGACACACACACAGACACACACACAGACACACACACAGACACACACACAGACACACACACAGACACACACACAGACACACACACAGACACACACACAGACACACACACAGACACACACACAGACACACACACAGACACACACACAGACACACACACAGACACACACACAGACACACACAGACACACACAGACACACACAGACACACACAGACACACACAGACACACACAGACACACACAGACACACACAGACACACACAGACACACACAGACACACACAGACACACACAGACACACACAGACACACACAGACACACACAGACACACACAGACACACACAGACACACACAGACACACACAGACACACACAGACACACACAGACACACACAGACACACACAGACACACACAGACACACACAGACACACACAGACACACACAGACACACACAGACACACACAGACACACACAGACACACACAGACACACACAGACACACACAGACACACACAGACACACACACACGCAGACACAGACACAGACACAGACACAGACACAGACACAGACACAGACACAGACACAGACACAGACACAGACACAGACACAGACACAGACACAGACACACACACACACACACACACACACACACACACACACACACACACACACACACACACACACACACACACACACACACACACACACACACACACACACACACACACACACACTTCTTATGACGTTCCTACGCCTACGGAACACAGAACAAAATGAATGAAAAAGTTCAAGAAATAAGCAGAATGAGATATGTTGTCGTACGATCTTGGCACTCCTAGCAACGTTTCTAAAAGTATTTGCAAATAGAATACTGACGTCTAACACTTACCCGGTGAACACGGCCAGCAGCTGGAGCCAGGAACTGCGCAGCATCCAGCAACAGCGCAGAGCTTGACTGATACGACTATAGACCTTGAGGTGGCAACACTACCTCCGTGGCGCGTACATTTTAGTCCCATTACGTCACGACTATTGGCCAATGGGAAAGGGTTTCATGAGACCCGGCGTCCCCGCAATGTTGATCAGTCTCACCGGCGGCGGCGCTAAGACCACGAGATAGAGAGTGGCTCGGTTTGCCTTTTGTATTCGCTACTTTGATATCACTTGGAATGACGTCCTTCTCTGTAGTTATATCAAACCAATATATAGTGTGAGGGATGTATAGAACACCCCAGCCAATCATACGTTGTTACATTTAGATTTTCCCTCCCACAACACGTTTTGTACCCAAGTACGTCACGCTAATCACTAGCAATCCGGACCCGGTCTACCTGGTATTTATGAACTTGCAAAGTGATCACTCATACGAGTGACGAGCCTCTGCAAAATCCACCCGACTGCGCAGGCGCAAGATGCAGTCATGAGTGACGTCAGGATGGGGAGCAGGGGCCGGCGCGCACGATTGCGTCAGCGTCAGACTTGTTATTGATTCACCTTTTTTTGGAAGGATTCAATCACGATTCTTTTTGGAATATGAATGATTCAGCCACCGTTTGATTCATGGGTAACCATTTTGAGAAATTATCCTTTTCCGATTCAAATAATATTTTTTTTTTATCGAATCACGTTTGACTCACCATTAAAATATAATTGCACTGTCTTTTTTTTATTCAATTAGCCTTGTTCCTATGCAGGTTTTGATTCAATCATGATTCATGAGTAAAAAAATCCGTTGGTGAATCAATTCTTCTTTGATTCAAGGGATTTCGATTGAACGATTGCAATCGATTCAATCAGAATCGAATCAATAACCAGTTTGGTCAGCGTGCCAATGTCAGGAGTAATGGTGACGCCGCGGTCTCACAATATATAGTGACAAATCACAGAGCACGTGTACCTTAGCATGGCACAATATTAGGGATGGTTGAAAATGCTAGACACAATGTCCTGCAGTGTCCCCAGTGATGGCGACGCCCATGGCCAGGAGCATGGGAGGAGCGTTTTCAAGAAAGTTGGTGGTGCAAAATGTCATTTTGCTTGGTTGTTTTGTTTGGTTGAGGTGAAAATGACCATTTTAATGCCGGATGACCTCTAAATCTGGCAAGAGTTGGTGGGGCAAAACACCAAGTTGGTGGGGCAGTGGCCAAACCATTTAACCCTATTTGTAACAGGGTGGGGGGGCGGATTCCGCCCCCCCCCCCTCTCATGTTTTTCGCAGATATCTCCAGAACGGCTGGGAGCAGGCCCATGAAATTTTGGGACTTTTCATAGAATTGAATACCGCATTTGGAATCAAAATTTTGACTTCTTAACCTGAACAGAGGCGGTTCCAGGGCACAGTTTTGGGTGGGTTCGGAGGCGACATTTGGCGATAATTCGGAAATGCGATCTTCACGGTTTCTTCCTAACTGCCTCAAGTATGAAGGGGTTACATGGGTTTACGGTGATTGCAACAAGTGCAAATTAGTTGATGTTAATGAAATATCATAAAAATTGCATGGCAGAGGCGGTTTCAGGGGCTTGAAAAAGGGGGGTTTCCAGGAAGTATTAAATGTTTGGCGGAAAGCCAATATAGCAATGTAAGGGGCATTTATAGCTATCAAGATGTAAAAGACAGCTTCTGCTTCCATTATTTGCATAATTTATTACATATAGAGTTTCAGGGGCGTGTTCAGGCACATGAAAAGGGGGGTGACTGGCGTGGTGATGACGATATGCCAGCGATAACGGCGCAATAGATAGTTACCTTATAATGATATATGCACATATGAGGCCAGAAAAGGGAATAAAGCTTTTTTTTTGCAGAGGCGCGCTCAGGAATGGAAGAAAGGGGGTCATATTATTGCAAGGAAACTAAGAGGCATGGGCGTACAATGACATAACAAACTGCTGTTTTCGGATGAAAGACGCACCAAAAGGTACACTACGAACGATTATAAGATAATAGGCGAGTCCAGGTAGGGTGAAAAGGGGGTAAGCAATGTTAATTGAAGTTGTGAGATAGTCACTATTGACTAGTTAGTATCATAATAGCAGATAATATACTTATCAAAAGGTCTTGCGCCGTCCCAGTTTGTATCCTGGATACGCCTATGATGAAGTACAACATGCAAAAAGGAACTATCTACGATCAGTAACACATTTATAGTGCTGGGTAACAACTTGTCTGCGGTTAATATTGTTTTCCAATTTGACCTCCCTTTTTCACTAACCTTGTATCGCCTATGGCAAAAATATATTCTTTATAACTGTTTTGTCTAATGTCACAACCACATACCATTTCATTTATCAAAAAAACAACATCAAAAATTTATTTTATTACGAATTTACAACACCCCCATATTGAGTGACCTGCACACGCCCATGATTTTGGAATTTGCAAACGTCACCGTCATATATCAATTTCCAATTCAATCTCTATCGAATCATAATAGTTGTGTTAAAATCGGTTGATAAACATGACAGCTATGTTGGATCAAAAATACCACTACAATTTGTAGTTTTTGCCCCCCTGTTGCCCCCTATCAAAAATTTAGATTTTTTTTATTATTTATAAATGTAGATCGTGTTCAGGGGAACCAAACACCGTCTCATTTTTGAAAATCGGACGGGTAGATCTCGAGATCTCCGGGGGGGGGGGCGGAATCCGCCCCCCCCCTGTTACAAATAGGGGTAGCCAGGAGCCTGTTACAAATAGGGTTAAAGGGAAATAATGACCTTTTTCCACAAAAATGGAGTTAGCACTTGATATCGCCAGACGAGACCAAAATGTATTGTAAATTCATCACATTTTGCATGAAAACTTTCCTACCGAAAGATATGTTAAGTTAAAGTTGATAAGCGTTCCACACTTTTAACGACCGGTACTTGCAAGTACTTTTGGTCCTCATCAAACTGCGGGCTTTTCCCGTATTGTTTTTTTACGTAATGGAGTGGAAAATATATTGTGCGTTCTGCTTGTTGTGATTATATGCCCGGCGATCTTCTAAAACTAACAGCGATTGGAAAAAGTGGCAATAAAATCGGAAGCTCATCGATGCACATCAACGGCGGCATAGTTAGTGGTTGCGACCCTCAATTTTTGAAAATAAATTCATTTGTTTTCAACATTAGGAGCATTGTATAATTTGTCTGTGGCTGTATATAACACTATGCTTTATATTATCATGAAAAATAATATTTTTTCCCCAAAAAACTAACAAACAATAACACAAAACTGGCAATTAAATCGGAAGCTCATCAATGCACATCGACGGCGACCTATTTAGCGTCGGCGATTTGTTTACAAAGCATTGTCATGCTTCTCGGCGCACTTAACCATTGTGGCGAGTTGTTGCTAGTAGCGCTTTTGTTCTCCATGGCAACCAGGCGTGAGCCAATGAAAAGCCAGAACGTATTCCCTTTCTGGCTTTTGATTGGCTGACGCCTGGTTGCCATGGAGAACGAAAGCGCTACTAGCGTGTGTCCGAGCAGCGCTCAGTTTGATCGGAAATGTCACAGAGCCTCCAAAAATGCCGCAATCGATGTAAACAATGGTAGGGAAGGGCGAATTTGTCAATGACCTTCATGAAGTACACAAGGTACTTGTTTTGTATTTTTCCCAAACTTACAACTTCGAATTTGGGAATAATTTTATTTAATTCTTAAATTTAAATAAAATAATTTTAAAACCATAGCGGTAGCCTAAGAAATTGTTGCTAACAAAATCAAAAGGTCATTATTTCCCTTTAAATAGGAAACTCCACCCGTGGCCAGGAGTGCGGAGAGAGAAGGCGAGAGTCGTGAGTCGGGGAAGTCCCTCCGTCTGTGGTGTCGCGCCATATCATGGAATCAGGGCCGGTCCTCAAACGTGTAACGTTACAACTCAGCGTTATCAACGTACTTTCTGTATTCAGGTTACATGAGGAAAAGACAGCACAGCACGGAGTCACTCAGGTAAAGGCACGACGCAATACTCCTGCGACGCTGCTCCCCCATCATACATGTTCTGCCATCTGTCCGTGATGTGTCGCAACCGCAAGTGTTTATCATCTCCGGTAGATGGCAATGTAGTGCTCGCCGCTCCGGTTCGCTCCGATCCTCAACAGTCAAACGCAACAGGGTTCTTCATCCGACTGAGAAACTATTTATGTAAACCAGACGGACATAAAACCTAGGTAAAGTACCTATACATAAAGTTCGCGCTCGCTCGTCTTGCCGTGGTATATGGGAAAAATATAAATATGAGCGACCCGACCCGACCCGGCCTGACCCGTGGCAACGATTTTGAGAAGCTCATATCTCTGCAACCACACGTCCGCTTGACAAGTGTGCTTATTTGCTGAGCAGCCGCATCCAACCTACCCTGTTTGAGACCGGTGCCGACTTATGTGGGATAATACCACAGCGCGTGGCGCCCACTGGCGGATCCAGAGGGGGGGGGGGGGCAGGGGTAAAATCCCCCCCATTCCAAGCTCGACAGGGGCGGCAATAGAGATTAGCCCCCCAAAATTCGCTGAATCTGGTGATGAAAAATGTGTACTGCCTGCGAAAAAAGTAACTTCTTGCGAAAGAAAACGTCTTGTTTTTCCCTCGTATGTGTTTGCTCTATTTGGTAGCATATTGGTAGCAGCAGGGATGGGGAAAGTGGCGCTTCTGACGCTATTTTGGAGTGATTCATAACCACTGCAAGTTATAATTTTACAAGCAGCGCGCATCGCAGCCTTTGGTCATCTGCTGCCTACTGGATGGCAGAGGAGCGCGGAAGTGGATTTCCTTGTATAGGTACCTATGTTGTATGGAATCACTGGCGGATCAAAAGGGGGCGGCAGGGGCCAAAGCCCCCCCCCCCCCCCCCTCCCCACACACACACATTCCAAGCTCGACAGGGGTGGCAATATAAATTAGCCCCACCCCAAAATCCGATGAAACTGGCGATTGAAATGGGTACTGCCTGCGAAAAACTAACTTCTTGTGAAAGAAATATGTATTTTTTGCCTCATTCGTGTTTCCTCTATTTCGTAGCATTTTGGTAGCAGCAGGGATGGAGAAAATGGCGCGTTTGACGCTATGTTGGAGTGATTCACAACCAACGAAGTTATAATTTTACAAGCAGCGCGCGTCGCAGCCTTTGGCAGGGGAGGTAAAAATAGACTATGGTTATCCGACCAAATCGAAAGTTGGAAAATGCTTCTCCAGCAACAGCAACAGGGTTTATGGTCAAACTCGCCCAAAGGTCAAACACAATTGGCAATATCGCTCGTTGAAGCAATATTTATATTTTACGCTGTGAAATATTGATCATACATGACAAAATAAAGTTGCAGAAACTCTGATAAGCTACTCTGTAGCTGATGCAAGATTAAAGACATTGGCAAGTTCTTGAGGTCCCTATAGAAGAAGAGACAGGTCCTAAGCAATATTTTTCATTTAATGTGAATATTTTTTTTTAGTTTATGACAGACAGAAAAGTGTACCAGTTTTACCAAAGCTATGACGTATCCAAAAACCTGACTTAACATTTAGGTACAGCAATTACGGTCGCTGGGACCCACGTTTAGAATGAGCCGCTCGCATTTGCTCGCTGCGCTGAAGAACCTACCAGGGGCCGTCGCCCCCCCCCCAGAACCGCCCCCCCCCCCACTGGGGGGTCTGGGGCCCCAAGACCATCTTGTAGGCAGTCAAAGATAGACAACTTTTCAGTTTGTTGTAATATTACCGTCAACTGACTACTCTTCTTCTATTTGGGACCTGAAGAAGATCATAGACCAGGGCAGACTGGTTATTTATTCGACACTGATTGAATCGATTGGAATCGTTCAATCAAAATTCTTTGAATCAAAAGATAATTGATTCGCCACCAGATCTTTTGATTCATGAATCGTGATTGAAGCAAAACCCGCATCAAATCAAGGCTGATTGAATCAAAAGATTTAACGATTCTTAACGATTCAAGTACACTGGTAAATTATGCAAATATATCCAGTCCCAGTGCCTACATTCATTTACACTGGAATAGTAGGTCTTGCTGTAACAATGTTTTAGTGATCACATAGGTATATGTATGTTTCCATTTTTATTGATTTCATATAAATTCATCACATATTTAAATGTTGAATCAAACGTGAATCGATTACCTGAAATGTTTGTTTTGATTCTTTGAATCGGTAAGAATCAATTCTCAAAATTGTATCCGTGAATCGAACGGTGATGGAATCATTCAGATTCCAAAATGAATCATGATTGAATCGTTCCGAAAAAAGTTGAATCATTTTTTTTTTATTGGGGTTTAGGGGCGCTCCGACAACGAAGGTCACATGGCGCCCATGACTGATTTCAACTAGCTATCAATTTGAATATATAACGGAGAGGCCAGCGGCAGCAATAAATGCAAACAGACTATCTGCTGCAATAAATCTGGAATTGTCACCGAGCAAGCTACGAAGCGTAAGTCCGGAAGATCGCAGACCAAAGAATCTCAGCCGTTCGTTTTCCAGCTGTGGGCAAGTTAGTAGGACATGTTTCACCGTCAGCGGAGAACCACAACGAGGACACAACGGCATATCTCTACCACACACCAAGTAGCCATGTGTTGCGTAAGTATGCCCATTGCGCAGTCTACAAAGTGTAACCTCTTCTCTCCTTGTCTTGCGTGAGGATGATTGCCAAACCGAAAGTCGTGGTTTAATAGCTTCTAGTTTGTTCCTGTGCGTTCGATCCCATGTTCGCTGCCAGCTGCTATGTAAAAATGTAGCAATGGCCGGGTACAGATCTCTGGCGGGAAGAGTAAAGCGTCGCGTGCACGGCCTCTGTGCAGCGCGCTTTGCAGCGGCATCCGCCAGCTCGTTGCCCCTGATGCCGACGTGACTAGGTATCCAGCATAACGTAACTCGTTTACCTGCGCCATCCAGAGCCGTCAGACGGATTAAGATGTCCTGTATAAGGGGATTGGACGGATACAACTTTTTTAGCGCCACAAGACTGCTCAAAGAGTCCGTTAAAATGAGGTGTAAAGCCCTACTGCTGACTTCAATAAAACACAAGACCTTAGTAATCGCCACCAGTTCTGATGTAAAAACAGAGGCGTTTGTTGGTAACGTAAAAACTCGAGTGTCGTTACCACAAACAAACGCACAGCCAACGCCCCTCTCAAACTTAGAGCCATCCGTGTAAGAGATCGTGTGGTCAGTAAAAGATGCAATATGCTCGAGAGCTCTCGACTTGAACAACTCGGGAAGGACTTCTCCTTTGTTTTGCTCGGAGAGGGACACGTCAACTAAAGGTGATGCCAGTTGCCACGGTGGCGTTGAAAGATGGTCAACCCGCATGACCTCGCGTGGCCGTAAATCACTATCTGCTAGAAGCGAGTCAATTCGCAAACAGAATGGAACAGAGCGTCTCTCCGGCCTAGTACGAAATGCAGCTAGTGTATCGCTTGAAAAGACGGAGCTGTACGTGGGGTGTGTCGGGAACTGTCGTAACTTGATGGCATAGCGCATACCTAGTTGCTGCCTTCGCAGGGACAAAGGAGGCTCATTAGCCTCTACAAGCAGGCTCTCAATCGGAGTTGTTCTGAAAGCTCCAGTAGCTATACGCACGGCAGTGTGGTGGATTGTGTCCAAAGGCTTTTTGTTAGACTGGCAGGCGCTGTCATACACAAAACATGCGTAGTCAAGCTTCGAGCGTACAAGGGAGCGATAGAGCAGTAAAAGCGTGTTGCGGTCGGCCCCGTACGATGTGCGTGCAACACATTTTAAAATGTTCAGCGACTTAAAACATTTATCACGGAGTTGTTTAAGATGTTGCTTGTATGATAACTTTTTGTCCAGCGAAAATCCTAGAAACTTGGCTACAGGCTGGACTGGAACCGGCTGTCCATGGAGGAAGATCTCCATATCTGGACAGTGCCGACGACGGCGGCAGAAATGTACGGCAACTGTCTTTGCGGTTGAAAATCGGAAACCGTTCGCTGTACTCCATCGCTCCAGGGTAGCTATAGCCAGCTGAAGCTGTCTTTCCATGTAACGTGTACTGGAAGCAGACGACCATATTGCGAAATCATCGACGAAAAGCGACCGTCCAATGGACTGCGATAGCGCATCGCCGATGTCGTTCACCATTATGCCAAAAAGCGGGACGCTTAGAACGCCGCCTTGAGGAACTCCGTTGATCTGAAGAAAATCGTCAGATACATGGTTACCAACACGGACTCGAAAATGTCTCTGGGATAAGTAATTTTTAAAAAGGTGCCCATGGAGCCTCTAATACCGTGCTTAAAAAGCTTTAAGAGAATGCCATGCCGCCAGGCAGTATCATAGGCTGCCTCAATGTCGAAGAAGACCACTCCCACGTGACGATTTTTCTCAAATGCGGCGCGAATAACGGAATCGAGTGTTAAAATGTGATCAACGGTGCTGCGATGGCGTCTAAAACCGCACTGGGCGTTAGCAAATATACCTTGTTGTTCTAAAAACCAACCAAGTCGTTTGCTGACCATTCTCTCCATCAGCTTACAGAGTGAAGATGTGAGCGAGATGGGACGATAGTGCAGAGGGTCTAATCCAGATTTGCCAGGTTTTAAAATAGGAATTACTATGGCCTCGCGCCATGCCTCCGGGAACTCTCCTCTTGCCCATAGAGAGTTAAACATCAAGAGTAGCGCCTGTAATGCACACACGGGAAGGTGGCGTAACATTTCGTTATGAACGCCGTCTGGACCCTCGGCAGTACTTTTTAGACCGTGTATTGCTGACTTCAGTTCGAGCATAGAAAAAGGTTCGTTAGATGACGGTTGTTGCGAGGTAGAAAAAACGACATCAGATGCTTCACACCGAGCCCTAAGTCGCACAAACTGTGGATCCTTGTTCAGTCCTTTACTGCGCTCGTAAAGTGCTCTAGCAATCCCATTTGCTACCTCTTTCGGATGGGAAATATCCTGGCCGCCTACCTGAATAACAGGCAGAGGAACAGAGCTGTACCGTCCAGCAATACGTTTTATACGGGTCCAGACTTGAGTGGTTGTTGTAAAACGGTTTAAAGTGCCCACGTAAGAACGCCAAGAAACTGCCTTTGCCTCCTTAACGGTGCGACGGGCAAAAGCCCTCGCTTTCCTAAAAGCGACGAGATTTTCGGTAGTACTCCTCCGGTCAAACGTTTTAAAAGCTCTCTTCCGTGATCGGATAGCTTCCCCGCAATCCTCAGTCCACCATGGAGCAGGAGTGCGCCTAGGCCGGCCCGATGTCCTCGGGATGCATCTCTCAGCAGAGTTTAAAAGCGTGGAAGTAAAATCCTCTGCTGACATGGCAGATGTTTCAACTCTGGTTAAGATCGATGTCTCAAGCAAGGTATGAAATTCGGCCCAGTCCGCCTTGACCAAGTTCCACCTTGGTGGTCGGCTACCTAGATCTGGAGCATTCTGGTGCTGGAGCCACACTGGAAAGTGGTCACTCCCCAGTGGGTCATCGTGAACAGACCAGGTAAAAAGATGTGCCAGCTCAGGGCCTACCAAGCTCAGATCTAGTGCCGAGGTTTGACCGGAGGGTACCGTAAAATGAGTCCGCTCGCCTGTGTTTAAAATACAGAGTGACTCGTCGTTGATAAAATGTTCTAAAAGACGGCCCCGTGTGCCAGTATAGTCGCATCCCCATGCAGTACTGTGAGCATTAAAATCACCCACTACCAGGACTGGTGGCGGGAGCTCCTGCAGCAGCTGGCGCAATTCTGCCACCGGCAGAGCTGTGCCGGGTGGCAGGTAGAGGGAGCAGATTGTCAGTTCTTGGTTCAGGCGCACTCGTACCGCCACCGCCTGCAAGCCCGACCGCACCGCGAGGTGTCGAGCGGGTAGGCTGTGGTGCACCGCTAGTAAGACGCCGCCGTGGGCTATTGTATCAGAATGCACGTCTTTGCGATGAACGGCATAGCCCTTAATCGAGCACGTGGCGACTGGCGCCAACTTAGTCTCCTGGAGACAAATAAGGACTGGATTGCGCCAGCGTATAACCGACTGCAGGTCCTGGTAGTTGGACTTGAGTCCTCTACAGTTCCACTGCAGGATGAAATGCATGGGAATGGATTAAAATCTCGCTAAAGCGCGTTTAAAAAGGAGGCAGGGGCACAAAAAGAGAACTGGTTCCCTCGGCGCTGAATCAGTTATAAATTCGTAGAAGGCGTCACAGCATGGGCACCTAGTAAAACCGCGCAAAAGCACTGAGATGCTAAAAGAGTGTAAAACGACAAACTGACTAGAATTACTCAGAAGTAATCAGCTGCACCACGTGCTGTGTCCCCGAAGTGGATCTGGGCACGCACGCTACCACCTTGGTGCAGTCTGCCGTCGGCGGAGCTCGATCTAACGGGGACCGAGCTCGCGTCAGATTTCTGTTTCGTACGAGGGCTTCCTCCCTCCGTTGGCGAGCCCGTCCACGGAAGCCCACGCTTGGTTGGCCGGCCAGGAGCGGAGGGAGGCTTAGGGCGACTTGGCGCCGCCGGGGGAGTAGCTGGCGGCGGCCGATTCTCCGGTGTTGCGAGCGGCGGCGGCGGTAACCGCCGCGGTTGCGGCGGCGGGGGTGGAGGGGGACCCATAGGGGATGGGCTCCCCACCTGGAAGGTCTCTGGGTTAGCCGTAGCTTTCCCATTCGAATGGGATGGGATCGAGTCGGCACCTGGTGGTCGCTTAGCCTCTCTAGCCTTCTCGACCAGGCGCGCATGCTTTGCCTCGCGCGCCTTCCTCTCCTCCTCTCCCCTGCGCAGTGCCTCCATCACCGCAGTGCGTGGGGGAGAGCTCGCCGGGCCAGTCGCCGCGCGAGTTGGCGGGGAAGAGCGCCGCCTATCCGTACGACGGTGCTGAACTTTCGTCCAGCCATCGTCCTCTGCTGCATTGGTGGCGGCCCCGGCAGTGCCGGTGGACGCCGCGGCTGGGACAGCTTGTATCCCTGCTTCTCCATGATTTGAAGTGTGGGGGGACGGGGACGCATCCGACACCGTGACGGCCGGCGGTACAGAGACCGCTGCCGGCCCCGGTGTAGTAGTAGCCGAAACCACTGAGAGGCCGAAAGACTTCAGGAGCGTGATAAACTGAGCTGCGCTCATCTCCTCAAACGAAGTCCTGGGAGCTACTGCAGCCTTCGCCTTCTGGGCGTAGGATATGCTTGGGTGTGACGCGTTGTATATTTCCCGAGCCTCTCTGAAAGAGACATTTCTCGTCGCTTTAATCGAGTTGATCTCTTTCTCTCTTGCAAGTGCCGGGCATGACCTATCGAAGGACGTGTGCGTGTTCTGTCCCTCTTTGCAGTTTACGCACCGATATGTGGTCGCACCACAGTCATCATCGGTGTGTTCTGTGGAGGCACACTTCGCGCAAGTTGGGCGGTTATGGCAGTAGGTTCTTGTATGCCCAAAACGCTGGCACCGAAAGCATCTCATGGGATTTGGGGTGTAGGGTCGAACCTTGACCCGTACATAGCCCACCGTCACTTCACTTGGGAGGTCAGTACTGTTGAAAGTGAGGATAACAGTGTTCGTTGCTGTGATTTCCTTCCCTCGCCTTGCCTTGATCTTGAATGCCCCCACCACACCGGAGGACGACAGGCCCTCGACGATTTCAGTCTCGGTGGTGTCTTTCAAATCATAGCAGGTGAGTAGAGAGTTTAGAAGAGTTTTTTGTTTTATGTGGGGACACAGATATCGCTATGGTGGCGTTTACCCTTCTACCCTGCTCCCGGATAGAGTAAGAAAAGGTGGTCAACGTCAAAGTTCTCCTGGCATCATCCTCTTTAGCGAACTCCACCTCAAGGGAGCCATCTCGCAACGCATCGCACCTCAGGATCTTTCCCATCTTGTCGCAGCCTTCTCGCCGCTAGAAGGGCGAGAGCGAGGTCAGCTTTTTCGTCTCTGAGGTGAGGACGAGGATGCGGGGGCGGGGAGTGTTCTCTCCGCGACCACTTGAGGTTGCTACTTCCTCATTCCGCTGCACTGGGGGAGAATGGGAGTAAGCCTCCTGCAGCAGTGAGATACCGCCACCAAGAAGGCCGCTTCGTCCCTCTACCGAGGCGTGGGGACGGTCGTCGGTGGTTGCCGTGGATGGGCGAGGGGCGGCCGAAGCCGTGGTTAGTGGGTTTGGGTTTGAGGTATCCATGGTAAGCGATTGGTCTCTGCCCAATCCCCGCCGACGCTCCGCCACGGCGCCGCTACAAGGCCTAGGGCTGGGGAGTGGGCTGTACGGGGCTCGACGACG
The DNA here is from genome assembly GCA_036785665.1 of Chirona hameri. Lineage (NCBI taxonomy): Eukaryota > Metazoa > Arthropoda > Thecostraca > Balanomorpha > Balanidae > Chirona > Chirona hameri. The sequence continues at coordinate 159,059 of JAXIVJ010000035.1, forward strand.
CCCTCCCAGAGGGGAGAGAGAGACTCACCACCCCCTCCGTTTGGACGTCGCCTCCTCCCTTGACGCCTTAAGCCGAGCCGCCACCCGGGGCAGCGGGAAAGCCACCCCACCGCCGCCGGACGAGTGCCTGCACTCGCCCAGCTGCAGCGAGACAGCCAAGCCACGGCCCCCGGCAGCAGCCCCGACCAAAAAGCTTCTCAGTGCAGCGCTTCACTGAGTCAAGTTTTTTTTGTGGGGGGTCAAAACCCAAATGTTTCGAAATTTCGAGATAGCCGGTTTGTAGCCCTTGCAATGTTCTACCTTTTAGCGTTTTTCGATTGCATTTTGCTTCATATGCGGCATTTGTAGGGCCTGGCAAAATTTAGCCGATTTTGGTGTCAAAATCGTGTTTAGTGACGTCACTAAATTCACTATATTTAAAAAAAATCTGACGATTTTTTATAATTTTTTCTTATAATGTGTGAAAATGATGCCCGGATAGGTACTGAAAGTTTGGCGTCGATATCTGCATTAGGTATTGAGATATGCCTAATATTTCTAAGGGGGGGCTAAAAAAAGACCCCCCAGTGACTCGCGGGTTAAATGAAAAAATCGACCACCTCCCACATCATTACTATGCATAAAAAAAATGAATTTCCATTTCTGCTTTTTACTTCTATTTATATGGAACAAACAATGTTTGAATGTTGGACAAATGGAACAAACAGGAACAACAACAAAGGTCATTTTTCGCGCTCTAGACGAAAACAAAAACATAAACATGTGTTACAGCGCCCAATGACCGTAATCTGCAGTTTGACCACGTGACCTCGGATGACCTTGACCTGACCCAAGGTCATAAACAGCTTAGAAAGGTACTTAGAAGTGTTAGACACATGAATCATATCGATTTATCGACAGCTTATGCGTTTAATATCGCAATTTTGAGCGACAATTCCATCCATCGAGACCTTTTGACACGGTCAAACATTTTGTACTTGACCTGACCTGTATGTCATCGGTGACCCACCCCAGTAACTCGAGGGTTAACCCGGCAGTGAGACTGGGGTATATTCTGTAACACGACTAACTTGGGGGGGGGGGGGGGGGTGGTTAGCCCCCTGGTATCTTCTGAACCAATGATTGCAGCGGGACGTGCAAGGCGGTATTCAAAAGCGCTCAATGAGGTCAACCTAATACATACTTAAAAGGTCCAAATTAAGGTCACATGTCAGGTCACGGTCAAGACAAACGTCAAAATCGAGGTATTTGCGTATATTTACAATGCTTGCCATTCATGGCCTTCGATTGCACCTATAATCACCCAAAGTGTTTTCATGGGTATGATACATATCCCACATGAGCTAAAGTGAGATTGTTGGAAAAGATCAAGGTCAAGGTCAGGTCACAAAAGGTCACTACGCACAAAATATCTAAGAAAGTCGTGCAGCACATGTTTTATGGATGCTTTTACGCGTATAATTCGATAATGATAGCAATTTTACCACCTGACTTCATTTACGTGAAGTTAGCGTCAAGTTCAGGTCATGTTCAGGTCACTGAAGGTCAAAATGTGAAATTGATAAATCGAAATGACAAAAGCATGTTTCTATATCAGTTTAATCTAAAAAAAATACAGTGCTGTCATTTATTTGTCTGTATCTGGTCAATAAAAGCCCCCCCCCCAAAAAAAATTAGAAATATGACGTCATAATTTACCCATATGCCAGTCAGTCAAAAAACATGATATCATTTTGAAATTTGGTATGTTAGTTGCTCATATGTAGCTATCTGACATATATTCCGTATTTTATATTTTTGAAAAATTTGATTTTGTGGGCATTTTTCAACACAAAAAAAAACATTGAAATTTTTGGGGTCAAAAACCAAAACTTTTGAAATTTCGAGATAGCCGGTTTGTAGCCCTTGCAATGTTCTACCTTTCAGCGTTTTTCGATTGAATTTTGCTTCAAATGCGGCATTTGTACAGCCTGGCAAAGGTTAGCTGATTTTGGTGTCAAAATCGTGTTTAGTAACGTCACTATATTCACTATTTCTCGAAAAATGTATAACGAAATTGCTTTTTTTGCTCAAAAGGTGTGAAAATGATGCCCAAAAAGGTACTGAAAGTTTGGCGTTGATATCTGCATTAGGTGCTGAGATATTCTTAATATTCCTAAGGGGGGGGGCTAAAAAAGCCCCCTCCAGTGACTCGCGGGTTAACCCTATTAGTGGCAGGCTCCTGGCTACCCCTATTAGTGGCAGGGGGGGGGGGGGGGGGGACGGGCGGATCCCCCCCCCCCCCCATCTCGAGATCTATCCGTCAAATAAAAAAAAAATCAAACGGCGTTTGACTCCCCTCAACACGATCAACATTTCTAAAAAATCTAACTTTTTGAAAAAGGGGCAACAGGGGGGCAAAAACTTCAAATATTAGAGGTATTTGTGATCCAACGCAGCTGTAATGTTTATCAACCGATTGCAACGCAACTAATGGGGATCGATAGAGATTGAATTGGGGATTGATATGTGTTGGCGACTTTTGAAAATAGAAAAATCATAGACGTTTTCAGGTCACTAAATTTTGGGGCAAAATAAATGCCTTTCAAAACCGTCTTTTTCTTCTTATTTTTCGGTAAATTAAATGGTGCGCTATCGTGACATCGGACACAGCATTTATAAAGCAAATTTGCATCCATAGGTGGTGCCAGATTAGCGGAAAAGGGAGGCAAAATATATAAAAATAACTTCTTGTAAAACTCCCCTTTTCAAGTCACTGACACCGCCTCTGCCGTGGAATATTTATTATAGTTGACTAAAATAAACTTATTTGCACTTGTTTCAATCACCGTAAACCTATGTAACTCCTTTATACTTCAGGCAGTTAGGAAAATGCTGTGAAGATCGAATCTCCGTATTATCGCCAAATGTCACATACAAAATCCTCCAAAAACTGGGCCCTCGAACCGCCTCTGTTAAGGTTAGGAACTTAAAATTTTAACTCCATACGCGGAATTCAATTTTAGGAAAAGTCCCAATATTGAATGGGTCTGCTCATAGCCGTTTGGGAGATATCTGTGGAAACCTGAGGGATGGGCAGAATCTGCCTGCCCCCCCCCCCTGCCACTAATAGGGTTAAATTATAATCGTATCCGGCCTTAGGTTAACCATTAACGCAGCTGCCTTTTTTCCTCAGGTCAACGGAGCAGCGCCTGCCGTCACCTCCGCTAAGAACGGGGCCATCCCCCGTCACCGTTCTTCTGGAGCCGGTAACCAGCCGAGTCAGAAGAGCCAGAAGAGCCACCTGAGCCAGGCCCCGGACGGGCTCCCCGAGGAGCTGCAGTGTCCCGTCTGTCTGGAGATGTTCCGCATGGCCACCACCCTCGGCTGCGGCCACACCTTCTGTGCCGACTGTCTGCAGGATGTGCGCGCGCGGAGCGGCGACAAGTGTCCCCTGTGCCGCACCCCCATCAGCTCCGCCACACGCTCCGTCACGCTGGACAACATCATCAGGAGCATGTCCGCCAAGCAGTGTGAAGAAGGCTGTGACCAGTGGCGCGTCCAGGATCCAGTCTTGGGAACGCCACGCATCAATATCAATAGTGTGCCCTTCAGACCTTGGTGGCCCCAACCTCAACATTGGTGGCCCAGCCTCCAAACAGGTCCTCGGTAGATCAAAATGGGCCCTCTGTAGTAGAAATTGGGCGCTCTGTGGGTCAAAATGGGTTCTTTAAATGCGGGAAAGGACCCTCTTCTGGCTGTAATGGGTCTCTAAGGATCAGAGTGGGTCTCTGCACGCCAGAAAGGACCCCATATAGACACTCGGCTTTCTGCCCTTTCCAGGCTCAAGGAAGGGATCATGGCCACCGCTGCTCGCTGTGGGAGGAACGCACGCTCATTGAGCGGTCATGACCCTGGCAGGAAGTACGCAATGTTGTTTTGCATATTCTACGATGTAGTTATAGTTCAGTTAACTGGGTAGAATAATCACTTATTTCATAAGGGGATATGTTCGCTTCCGTGGGTTAAGTGGCTAAAGTGGCCTCTGAGTGTTACGAACTGAGTTGGGTGGTTGCGATCTGGTCAATTAAATTTAACTCTTCCATTATCGCCAAGGATTCGCTTAGTTGGGATCATGGTTTAGATCGCTTAACCCGGCATTGGCTGGGGTCTCAGCCGAACGCCATTGGCGGGGGGGCGTTTTTCGCCCCCTGGTTATCTTCCGAACCAATGGTCGCAGCGAGACGTGCAAGGCGGCATTCAAAAGCTATCAATGAGTCATATCTAAGGCATACTCGAAAGTTTCAAATTGAGGTCGCATGTCAGGTCACGGTCAGGTCAAATGTCAAAATCAAGGTATTTGAGTGTATGGACCATACTTTCCACATCCCGCATGAGCTAAAGTGAGATTGTTGGCAAAGGTCGAGGTCAAGGTCAGATTACAAAAGGTTACTATGCGCACAATATCTGAGAAAGTCATGCAACACATGTGTTTGGCTTATTTTACACGTATAATTCGATAGTGATAGTGATGTTACTATCTGAAATCATTTACGTGAAGTTAATGTCAAGTTCAGGTCAAGGTCAGGTCGCTTAAGGTCAACATTTGTAATTGATACATATAAATAAAGACATATTTCTAGACCAGTTTTGTCTCAGAAATACAGTACTGGCATGATTTTGTCTGTATCTGGTGACTAAAAGAAGAAAAAAAAGCAATTTCAAAATATGACGTCATGAGATACTCGTACTTAGGGAGCCATAAGTCAGTCAAATAGGCAGATAATGCTTTTAAATTTAGCTTAGGTATTGTGCATATGTGGTTTTCTAAGATATATTCCGTTTTTTTTACACGTTTGCAAATTTGGATTTTTAGTGCATTTTTTGTGTGGGTCAAAAACAAAATTTGCAAATATCCAAGATAACTATTTTGTAGCCTTTGGCATTTGCTATCCTTTGACGTTCTTTGATTACATTTATCCCCAAAATGGTATTTGTACGGCCTGTTGGTATAGCTGATTTTTTCGTCAAACTCGTGTGTAACTGTCCGCTCCTGTCAGCTCAGTCGGTAGAGCGCTGGGCCCTTGACCTCACCCGGTAGTGGCAGCCCGGGTTCGAGTCGCTTCGGCGCTCGTTATTTGCCCCTGACTGGGATGACCTGCTGCCGGTGGCAGCGGTCGCGTTCAAGGTCAGTTGGCGTCAGAGGGCGGGGCGGACCATGTCCAGGTATGTCGGACACGTTAAACGTTCGCCTCTAAATTCGGCCGACTGCCAGGTATTGCGCGATCGGGTGGTAGGGTGAGGGCTTGCGCAACAAGCTATGCTTAGCGCGGGTCCTGACCTCGGAAATCCATCCATTCAAAACATTCGGACTAAATTTATTATTTTAAAAAACTGTGTAGTGCCGTCACTAAATTTGATATATCTAAAAAATCGACGAAATTGCTTCATTTTTAAACAAAAGACGTAAAACAGATGTAAGAGAAGGTACCCTAAGTTGCGCGATCATAGCGTTGTTGGTTTTTGATTTATTGCGAAAGTTCGTGAGGGGGAGAGGTTTGTTTTGCTCCTCCTTCCCCCCAGCCAATGGCGGGTTAACACGAGCCACGCTTGGGGGGGGGGGGGGATTTTACATGCCTCCCGGATTTACTCAATACCTTGAAAACTATAATAGATAGCAACTTTAAATTTTCAGTACCTTATGCTGCATCAATTATACGTTTTCTTACCAAACTTTACTGAAATTGATGCAGTATTTTGGTAAATAATGATGTTTCGATGACGTCATGTCATGCCATTTTTGGTGGAAAAACCATATATGTTTGAAAATTCGTAGCAAATCGAGTTTTGATGGCAATTGCAAATAAAACGTCAAAAGAAAATAAATGACATTCTCTTCAAAATGGCTATCTCGGATTAAACCAAAAAATCTGGTTTTGCCTCCCCCCAAAAAGCAAAATTCCCACAAAATCTTTCTTTTAATAATTTTAAAAAAAAAAACGGAATCTATTTTGGAGAACCAAGTATGGACGCTACCCAAACCAAATTTCAAAGCAATATCTTTATTTTTGACTGCCTTATGGCTCCCGAAGTATAAGTAACTCATGACCTCATTTTTTGAAGTTGCGTTTTTTGGCTTTTAGTGACCAGATACAGACAAATAAATGCCACGGCTGTATTTCTGAGAAAAGACTGGTCTAGAAACATGCCTTTTTTATTTAGATTAATCAATGTCAAACTTTAAAATTTTGTGACCTGACCTTAACCTAAGGGCCATTATATAGTCAGGTTTATTAAGGGACTCCATAAAACATGGCTTTTCTGCCCTCACGTCATGAACATGAGAATACAAATAAAATAGGTACACAATGCATAAATCTATCTAAAATGGTGTTAATTGTTCCCAGGTCTGCAGACGCTAATCACAGGCGACCCTTGCGCGCATTCCACACACTCACGGCTCTAAACGGAAATGTGCGTTTGCCACGCTCTGTCCGCACTCTTGGGAGTTCCAGATGACCTCCACGAGTTCCACGAGTGGCCTTAACCGACACATCGGACCGACTCCGTACGAGATCGGCAAGCGCCGGCGGCGCGCCGGGCGACATCAGTCTGCGCAACATGGCCGCATCACGCTCCTCCAACATGCCGTCAAGCTGATCCCACCCTAACGATTCCAGGGCAGGAGTGATATGCTCACGCCGGGACAGTCCAGTGACGATGCGTGCTCCAAAATTTCTAACCTTCTGCACCCGATGACGCAGTGTGGCAGAACAACCGCCCCATACAGTCAGACAATAATGCAAATGGGGGAACACGAGTGCCTGAATCAGTAGTTTCTTAGTTTCGAAAGGTATTCTGTGTCTCAATTTAGATAAACCGACGAGAACATAGAAACAGCGACGGGTGACCTGAGACACTTGTTTTTCCCATGACAACGACGAGTCAACGTATACACCGATAATTTTTGCGTGTGGAGATGGATTTATCTCTGCGTCACCAAATTTTATTGTCAAGGATTTGCATCTTTTCTGCTTCGGTTTGACAAACAGCAGCTCTGTTTTACTAGGATTAAGTTTAAGTCGATTTTGAGTGAACCAGAGAAGAGCAACGTCGAGTGTGCTTTCCATACGCTCCTTTAGTGATGCCAAGTTCTCAACCAGGTCGGAATCTAAGAACTGTACGTCATCAGCGTACATCACCTGCCTGCCAAATGGTAAATGTGCTGCAAGATCGTTAGTAAACATCAAAAACAATTTTGGTCCTAGTAATGATCCCTGAATTACCCCATGCGTCACTGGTAATGGCCCGGCGCCGCTGCCCCGGATGCTCTGACACCTATTTCATACACAAAATATATGAGATCAGGTTGTGGAAATAACTGCTACTATAGAATTATACGTGTAAAATAACCCATAAAACATGTGTTGCATGACTTTCGTAGACCTCTTGCCAATAGTGACCCTTTGTGACCTTGACCTTGACCTTTGCTCAAAATTTCACTTTCCGTAATGTGGTAGATATATGATACCTTTGAGAGAGTTTTGTGCGATAATTGTCGTACTCTAAGGCTTTGAATGGAAAGTATGGCCCATCAACTCAAATAACTCGATTTTGACCTTTCACCTTGACCTTAACCTTTGCTCAAAATTTCACTTTCCGTAATGTGGTAGATATATGATTTTGAACTTTCACCTTGACCTTGACCTTTGCTCAAAACTTCACTTTCCGTAATGTGGTAGATATATGATACCTTTGAGAGAGTTTTGTGCGATAATTGTCGTACTCTAAGGCTTTGAATGGAAAGTATGGCCCATCAACTCAAATAACTCGATTTTGACCTTTCACCTGACCATGACCTGACATGTGACCTATCTTAAAAATGTCGGGTATGTTTTAGATTCGTAACATTGAGAGATTTCGATCGCCGCCTTGCGCATCTCCCTGCGGTCATCGGTTCGGAAGATACGAGGGGGGGTAAAAATTACTTCACCACCCCCTCCCCCAGCGGGGCGCGTTCGGCTGGAGACCCCACCGGAGCGGAGGTTAACACTGGCGCTGCTTTAAGTAGGTTATGCCTGCCATGATTAATAAGTGAGACTGCATGGTAAATGATTGTAATAGTAATCAACTAAAACCGGCTATCGCTTCTCCGATTTATACTCTCCCTCTGCAATATACCTATTTTAGAATGTCACGCAATATTACATAGAAAGAGGACACATGCAATGAAGAAACGATAACTGTAATTCAAATGTCTCACCATTTGGAGTTATATTTTGTGTATGTCTAATGCAAGAAACGTTTAGAGAAAATATATTATTTTTTACAACAAATAAATAACGATTACTAACCTTATTCTGCCGAACCGTCCCCATGCCTCATGTTTTGCGATTATACTGGTAACGTGAGCATATAAACCGTTTTAATCCCTTGAACTGATACATATTTCGGCAGATACTTATTCAGATTGTCGATTTGTGCGACGGTACGGATTTTTTTTTGTTTGAATTTGATTATATTTTTGAAATCGTACCCCAACCAACCAACTTGCTCGCCTTTCTGAGTCCACCAATGATGATTCGTTGCAAAACAAAATCAAACCATTCTGCTTGTGTATCCTAATTTTACAGAAATGATATAGGATAGACATAACATCAATAAAATATTCCTTGCATAACGATGGGTACCTACTGACAGGTTGAAATGCGCGGCGAAAAATGGGTGGTTTTGTGGTCATGCTGTCCGACCCCCCACTTGAAAATCCGTGACGAAGACTTTGCTCATACGAGGATTACGAATCGAATGTGATTTTCGAAGTCAAGGGCAAATGTCAAGGTCAAATGAGTAAAGTAGTTTGTGTTGGTTGGTGTGGTAAGGTAGTTGTGTTGGCGTAACCACCTTTCGGAAGGTGGTTACGCCTATGCTCTGAAGCCTAAACTGTTGACTGAGCTAACATGTGAGGGCACATTAGCGATTGAATTGTTCAAGAGCTTTCTATAGCTTTGTTCCGTGTGTTCCTGGATGTCATAGTTCCCAAGATATTTGGGGGTTTTCGAAGCTTAGTCCTAAAACTGGAAAATCTCACCTTTGATGACCTCTGGTGACCTCAATATTGACCTAAGCCAAAACATGTCTGAAATAGTTTCAAAATGATTTTTGACGAGCTTTCGAACGGTAGGTCGAAAGGTAAAGGCAAGGTAAAGGTAGGTAGGTAATTGCGCCAACAGTTCTGTCAGACGAAAACGTACACATTTATAACATATTTCACTCATGATTGCCCAGGAATCCAAATGATTGTTTAATAATTTACTTTTTGACAGTCCTATATTAAACTGTCATAGCAAATTAGTGCACGGTATTGAAGAATCAATATGTGTACCATATGACAATTCATTTTCCGTGGACATCTGTTAATAACCCAGAAAAACGATGTGTTCATGCCATGTGGCCTCCAGGCCATCGTTCCCTAACGAGCTCTGGGTGCCCCACGGCAGGCAAAACGATAGCTGCCTGAATCCCGCACCGAGGCGGGGCCGGACCAGTTCGACAGCTCGCTCGGTGCCGGCCGTTACTTGGCGGAATCTTCACCGCTCCGTCCTGGTCTGACCCACACAGGCCGATCGGGCAATAACTATGCGCATGTGTGGTGAGGCTGTGTGGCGGACCGTGGTTGGAAATATACGCAGACACAGAATGCTAGTCAAGTTAGCGACGATGTCTGTGATGACCAGCTTTAAGAAAACCATAGGTCTGTGAAGCATCGCTAAGTGTGCAATTGATAGAACATTACACGGGCTATACTTTAAGGCGAATATTTTGTATCTCAAGTTGACCTATACCGTCGTCACAGATGTTGTCTCGGAAATGGCTATCTGTCGTGACGCTTGCGAAGATTGAGACATTTTTATTGGGCCAAAAAAAATAAGTGTCGATATTTTTACCTGATCTCAAGGTCAAGGTCAACTGTAAGCACGTAGCCAGCCAGATGCTCTATCAGCTACACACCTGGCGATGCTTCATAGATCTAAGGTTTTAAATACTGTCATCGCAGGCATCGAAGATGTCGTAGCAGATATCGTCGCTAACTTAACCCACGCGGCGCTGTGGTCTCCATCCGAACGTGCGGTGCTGGGGGGTAAATTTTACCCCCCCCCCCTCGTATCTTGCGAACCAATAACCGCAGCGAGACGCGCAAGGCGGCGATCGAAAGCTCTCGGTGATAAGAATCTAATACATGCCATAAATGATTAACATAAGGTCACATGTCAGGTCACAGTCAGGTCAAGTGTCAAAATTTAAGTATTTGGGTTTTTGGGCTATACTTTCCATCCAAAGCCTTGTATTGCAACTATTATCTTATAAAGTGCTCCCAAATGTATAATTCATCTCCCGCATAAGTAAAAGTGAAATTTTAAGCAAAGGTCAAGGTCAAGGTCAGGTCACAAAAGGTCACAGGTCTATGAAAGCCATGCGACACATGTTGTATGGGTTATCTTACACGTATAATTCGATAGAAGCAGCCATTTTCACAGCCTGACACCATATAATCGCCCTCAGGTCAAGGTCAGGTCACAATAAGGTCAAACTTTGAAATTGATTAATCTAAATACAAATTGCATGTTACTAGACTAGTTTTGTCTTCGAAATACAGTGGTGGCATTTATTTGTCTGTATCTGGTCAGTAAAAGCCAAAAAACGCAATTAAAAAATGACCTCATGAGTTACTTATTCTTAGAGAGCCATAAGTCCGTCAAAAATAAAGTATTTGCTTTGAAATTTGGTTTGAACATCGTTCATACTCGGTTATCTAATATATCTTCCGTTTTTTTTGAAAATCTTCAAACAAAAAACTTTTGTGGAAATATTTCCCTAAAAATCAGTTTTTGCATTTTTGGGGGTCAAAAACCCAAAATTTTCAACATCTGAGATAGCCATGTTAAAGACAATGTTATTTTCTTTCTTTTCACGCATTTTATTTGCAATTTACATCAACACGCTATTTTCTACGATTTGTCAAACATTTAACGTTTTTTCACCAAAAATGGCATGACATGACGTCACTAAAACGTCATTATCTCCTCAAAATGTTTACTAATTTCAACAAAATTGTAACACAAGATGTAGAATTGATGCGCCATAAGGTACTGCAAGTTTCACTTTGATATCTGTCATAGTTTGCAAGTTATGGAGAATATCCGGGAGGGAGGGTAAAATTTACCCCCAGCGCCGCGCGGGTTAAAGATAAATAAATACTTTTCCCACAAAAATGGAGTTAGCACTTGAAATTGACAGACGAGGCCAAAATATTATGTAAATTTATCGCTTTTTGCATATACAAATTCCTTCGGAGAGATATTTAAAGTTAATTTTGATAAGCGTTCCACACTTTTAACGAACAAGTTCTTTTCGTTTTCCATCAAACTCCGTGTTTTTCCCGTATTGCTTTTTACGCAATGGTGTGGAAAATATATTTTGCGTTCTGCTTGTGATTATATACCCGCCCATCCTTTACAATTGACCACCATTGAAGACAAAACTGGCAATTAAATCGGAAGCTCATCGATGCACGTCGACGGCGACCTATTTAGTGTCTGCGAATTGTTTCGAAGAGCCTATTCAACAACGCTGAACAGATTGATACAAAAGCTCTAGGATGTGTCAGTTTCCAATAGTGGAGGGAAAGTACCGATAATTAATTTTCCCAAACTTCCAACTTCGAATTAGGCAATAAATTTATTAATTTCTTAAATTTAGATCACATCATTTTAACAAAATAACGGGAAATTATTTTCGACATGGCACACTTCTTCCTAGTTAATAAGATTGTGCTTATTCCAAATATAGCAATACATTTTTAACCCGCGCCGTGCGGGGGGGGGGGGGGCGTTTAGACGCCCCCTAAGGTTTTTCGAGAATAGAGAAAAAACGGCCGCGCAAAGTGTCGACGTTTTTTTGCATAGCTATTAAGACATCAATTACCCACATAGTGTAAAAATGTTGACCTCAAGTCAGCTCAGGTCAAGTCACCAGGCCAGGTCACGTGACCCCACCTCCAAAAATGTTTCCGGTCGTACCACTGCCACAGTTTTTGGCCGATCGATTTCATACTTACAGGATTTCATAAGGACAACGGTGCCTACAATTAGATGTTCTCAGATTTTGTATATCGGTGACCTAAGGTCGGATCAATTTCGTGACCTCCCATTATAAGCCAATGGGGAAATAATCAAATGCTTCCTATTTTGAGGATACGAATTATATCAGCCCAATTATTTCTGGATCATGTTATCATAGGCCATTCTTGCCATTCCTGAAGTTCAAGGTGCAATCTTTGCTCAGTGACCCCTACAGGGTCAGATGAGGTCACCCGTGGTCACCAACACTTTTTTTGCCAATAACTCTCGTCAAAATCAAGAGAGAGAAGTGAAGCTGGCACCAATGTGTTCGTCTCGTGGAGGCACGTCTCCCATTGTGTAACATGACCTAATTGGTCACCACTTGACCTTGACCTGAGGTCAAATTTCTACGTTGCCCTAACCTGGTCGGCATGCATATGATGTGAAGTGCCTTGACGAGACAAACACGATGGCGTAAAAACTATTGGCCTATCTTTGTTAGGTAAAACGATATTTGTGAAAACTGTATTGTTAAAAAATAGCCTTTTTGACATTTGATGATCTCTGGAGCCTCAACTATTCATCTGAGCTCAAATCTGAAGACACTCTCCGGATTGATTTTAAAGGGCTTTCCATTGCTTGTTTCCATTTGTTCCTTGTTCGAGAAAGAAACATTGTAGGCGCGATAGATGGCGGGAGGCTCGCGCTTGGATTAGTATAGGGGCGCTGGCGTCGCGGGTTGAGCACAGCACCACATAGTTTGATTTGCCGTTAGTTAAAATTTGTTTGAATACAGTTTTGAGTTATTTGTATTGATCAATTATTTGATAATGACTATTGGAACTGGAGTTGACTAACTTTTTGTATTTTTTTTTTTTTTTGTAAATTGGTGTGCCAAATATTGATTGCTCTTTTTCCGTCACTAGAACTATGATGGCGACGCGCGGTGTTGGTGGTTGTATCCCCGCGTGTCTGTCTGTTTGACTTGACCATGATGGCGACGCACGGTGTTGGTGGTTGTATCCCCGCGTGTCTGTCCGTTTGACTTGACCATGATGGCGACGCACGGTGTTGGTGGTTGTATCCCCGCGTGGCTGTCTGTTTGACTTGACTATGATGGCGACGCACGGTGTTGGTGGTTGTATCCCCGCGTGTCTGTCTGTTTGATCTGACCATGATGGCGACGTACGGTGTTGGTGGTTGTATCCCCACGTGTCTGTCTGTTTGACTTGACCATGATGGCGACGTACGGTGTTGGTGGTTGTATCCCCGCGTGTCTGTCTGTTTGATCTGACCATGATGGCGACGCACGGTGTTGGTGGTTGTATCCCCGCGTGTCTGTCTGTTTGACTTGACCATGATGAGGACGCACGGTGTTGGTGGTTGTATCCCCGCGTGTCTGTCTGTTGGGTTTGACTTGACCATGATGGCGACGCACGGTGTTGGTGGTTGTATCCCCGCGTGTCTGTCTGCTTGACTTGACCATGATGGCGACGCAAGGTGTTGGTGGTTGTATCCCCGCGTGTCTGTCTGTTTGACTTGACCATGATGGCGACGTACGGTGTTGGTGGTTGTATCCCCGCGTGTCTGTCGGTTTGACTTGACTATGATGGCGACGCACGGTGTTGGTGGTTGTATCCCCGCGTGTCTGTCTGTTTGACTTGACTATGATGGCGACGCACGGTGTTGGTGGTTGTATCCCCGCGTGTCTGTATGTTGGGCTTGACTTGACCATGATGGTGACGCACGGTGTTGGTGGTTGTATCCCCGCGTGTCTGTCTGTTTGATCTGACCATGATGGCGACGCACGGTGTTGGTGGTTGTATCCCCGCGTGTCTGTCAGTTTGACTTGACCATGATGGCGACGCACGGTGTTGGTGGTTGTATCCCCGCGTGTCTGTCTGTTTGACTTGACCATGATGGCGACGCACGGTGTTGGTGGTTGTATCCCCGCGTGGCTGTCTGTTTGACTTGACCATGATGGCGACGCACGGTGTTGGTGGTTGTATCCTCGCGTGTCTGTCTGTTTGACTTCACCATGATGGCGACGCACGGTGTTGGTGGTTGTATCCCCGCGTGTCTGTCTGTTTGACTTGACCATGATGGCGACGCGCGGTGTTGGTGGTTGTATCCCCGCGTGTCTGTCAGTTTGACTTGACCATGATGGCGACGCACGGTGTTGGTGGTTGTATCCCCGCGTGTCTGTCTGTTTGATCTGACCATGATGGCGACGCACGGTGTTGGTGGTTGTATCCCCGCGTGTCTGTCTGTTTGACTTGACCATGATGGTGACGCACGGTATTGGTGGTTGTATCCCCGCGTGTCTGTCTGTTTGACTTGACTATGATGGCGACGCACGGTGTTGGTGGTTGTATCCCCGCGTGTCTGTCTGTTTGACTTGACCATGATGGCGACGCACGGTGTTGGTGGTTGTATCCCCGCGTGGCTGTCTGTTTGACTTGACCATGATGGCGACGCACGGTGTTGGTGGTTGTATCCCCGCGTGTCTGTCTGTTTGACTTGACCATGATGGCGACGCACGGTGTTGGTGGTTGTATCCCCGCGTGGCTGTCTGTTTGACTTGACCATGATGGCGACGCACGGTGTTAGTGGGTGTATCCCCGCGTGTCTGTATGTTGGGCTTGACTTGTGATGGCGACGCACGGTGTTGGTGGTTGTATCCCCGCGTGTCTGTCTGTTTGACTTGACCATGATGGCGACGCACGTTGTTGGTGGTTGTATCCCCGCGTGTCTGTCTGTTTGACTTGACCATGATGGCGACGCACGGTATTGGTGGTTGTATCCCCGCGTGTCTGTCTGTTTGATTTGACCATGATGGCGACGCACGGTGTTGGTGGTTGTATCCCCGCGTGGCTGTCTGTTTGACTTGACTATGATGGCGACGCACGGTGTTGGTGGTTGTATCCCCGCGTGTCTGTCTGTTTGACTTGACCATGATGGCGACGCACGGTGTTGGTGGTTGTATCCCCGCGTGTCTGTCTGTTTGACTTGACCATGATGGCGACGCGCGGTGTTGGTGGTTGTATCCCCACGTGTCTGTCAGTTTGACTTGACCATGATGGCGACGCGCGGTGTTGGTGGTTGTATCCCCGCGTGTCTGTCAGTTTGACTTGACTATGATGGCGACGCACGGTGTTGGTGGTTGTATCCCCGCGTGTCTGTATGTTGGGCTTGACTTGACCATGATGGCGACGCACGGTGTTGGTGGTTGTATCCCCGCGTGTCTGTATGTTGGGCTTGACTTGACCATGATGGCGACGCACGGTGTTGGTGGTTGTATCCCCGCGTGTCTGTCTGTTTGATCTGACCATGATGGCGACGTACGGTGTTGGTGGTTGTATCCCCGCGTGTCTGTCTGCTTGACTTGACCATGATGGCGACGCACGGTGTTGGTGGTTGTATCCCCGCGTGTCTGTCTGTTTGACTTCACCATGATGGCGACGCACGGTGTTGGTGGTTGTATCCCCGCGTGTCTGTCTGTTTGACTTGACCATGATGGCGACGCACGGTGTTGGTGGTTGTATCCCCGCGTGTCTGTCTGTTTGACTTCACCATGATGGCGACGCACGGTGTTGGTGGTTGTATCCCCGCGTGTCTGTCTGTTTGACTTGACCATGATGGCGACGCACGGTGTTGGTGGTTGTATCCCCGCGTGTCTGTCTGTTTGACTTCACCATGATGGCGACGCACGGTGTTGGTGGTTGTATCCCCGCGTGTCTGTCTGTTTGACTTGACCATGATGGCGACGCACGGTGTTGGTGGTTGTATCCCCGCGTGTCTGTCTGTTTGACTTCACCATGATGGCGACGCACGGTGTTGGTGGTTGTATCCCCGCGTGTCTGTCTGTTTGACTTGACCATGATGGCGACGCACGGTGTTGGTGGTTGTATCCCCGCGTGTCTGTCTGTTTGACTTCACCATGATGGCGACGCACGGTGTTGGTGGTTGTATCCCCGCGTGTCTGTCTGTTTGACTTGACCATGATGGCGACGCACGGTGTTGGTGGTTGTATCCCCGCGTGTCTGTCTGTTTGACTTGACCATGATGGCGACGCACGGTGTTGGTGGTTGTATCCCCGCGTGTCTGTCTGCTTGACTTGACCATGATGGCGACGCACGGTGTTGGTGGTTGTATCCCCGCGTGTCTGTCTGTTTGACTTCACCATGATGGCGACGCACGGTGTTGGTGGTTGTATCCCCGCGTGTCTGTCTGTTTGACTTGACCATGATGGCGACGCACGGTGTTGGTGGTTGTATCCCCGCGTGTCTGTCTGTTTGACTTGACCATGATGGCGACGCACGGTGTTGGTGGTTGTATCCCCGCGTGTCTGTCTGTTTGACTTCACCATGATGGCGACGCGCGGTGTTGGTGGTTGTATCCCCGCGTGTCTGTATGTTGGGCTTGACTTGACCATGATGGCGACGCACGGTGTTGGTGGTTGTATCCCCGCGTGTCTGTCTGTTTGACTTGATCATGATGGCGACGCACGGTGTTGGTGGTTGTATCCCCGCGTGTCTGTCTGCTTGACTTGACCATGATGGCGACGCACGGTGTTGGTGGTTGTATCCCCGCGTGTCTGTCTGTTTGATCTGACCATGATGGCGACGTACGGTGTTGGTGGTTGTATCCCCGCGTGTCTGTCTGTTTGACTTGACCATGATGGCGACGCACGGTGTTGGTGGTTGTATCCCCGCGTGGCTGTCTGTTTGACTTCACCATGATGGCGACGCACGGTGTTGGTGGTTGTATCCCCGCGTGTCTGTCTGTTTGACTTGACCATGATGGCGACGCACGGTGTTGGTGGTTGTATCCCCGCGTGGCTGTCTGTTTGACTTCACCATGATGGCGACGCACGGTGTTGGTGGTTGTATCCCCGCGTGTCTGTCTGTTTGATCTGACCATGATGGCGACGCACGGTGTTGGTGGTTGTATCCCCGCGTGTCTGTATGTTGGGCTTGACTTGACCATGATGGCGACGCACGGTGTTGGTGGTTGTATCCCCGCGTGGCTGTCTGTTTGACTTGACCATGATGGCGACGCGCGGTGTTGGTGGTTGTATCCCCGCGTGTCTGTATGTTGGGCTTGACTTGACCATGATGGCGACGCACGGTGTTGGTGGTTGTATCCCCGCGTGTCTGTCTGTTTGACTTCACCATGATGGCGACGCGCGGTGTTGGTGGTTGTATCCCCGCGTGTCTGTATGTTGGGCTTGACTTGACCATGATGGCGACGCACGGTGTTGGTGGTTGTATCCCCGCGTGGCTGTCTGTTTGACTTGACCATGATGGCGACGCACGGTGTTGGTGGTTGTATCCCCGCGTGTCTGTCTGTTTGACTTGACCATGATGGCGACGCACGGTGTTGGTGGTTGTATCCCCGCGTGTCTGTCTGTTTGACTTGACCATGATGGCGACGCACGGTATTGGTGGTTGTATCCCCGCGTGTCTGTCTGTTTGACTTGACCATGATGGCGACGCACGGTGTTGGTGGTTGTATCCCCGCGTGTCTGTCTGTTTGACTTGACCATGATGGCGACGCACGGTGTTGGTGGTTGTATCCCCGCGTGTCTGTCTGTTTGATCTGACCATGATGGCGACGTACGGTGTTGGTGGTTGTATCCCCGCGTGTCTGTCTGTTTGATCTGACCATGATGGCGACGTACGGTGTTGGTGGTTGTATCCCCGCGTGTCTGTCTGTTTGATCTGACCATGATGGCGACGTACGGTGTTGGTGGTTGTATCCCCGCGTGTCTGTCTGTTTGATCTGACCATGATGGCGACGTACGGTGTTGGTGGTTGTATCCCCGCGTGTCTGTCTGTTTGACTTGACCATGATGGCGACGCACGGTGTTGGTGGTTGTATCCCCGCGTGTCTGTCTGTTTGACTTGACCATGATGGCGACGCACGGTGTTGGTGGTTGTATCCCCGCGTGTCTGTCTGTTTGATCTGACCATGATGGCGACGCACGGTGTTGGTGGTTGTATCCCCGCGTGTCTGTCTGTTTGACTTGACCATGATGGCGACGCACGGTGTTGGTGGTTGTATCCCCGCGTGTCTGTCTGTTTGATCTGACCATGATGGCGACGCACGGTGTTGGTGGTTGTATCCCCGCGTGTCTGTCTGTTTGATCTGACCATGATGGCGACGCACGGTGTTGGTGTTTGTATCCCCGCGTGTCTGTCTGTTTGACTTGACCATGATGGCGACGCACGGTGTTGGTGGTTGTATCCCCGCGTGTCTGTCTGTTTGACTTGACCATGATGGCGACGCACGGTGTTGGTGGTTGTCCCCACGTGTCTGCCACTGTTGGGCTTTGAATTTGAATTGAGTTTGATGACGGTGTACGGTCTTTGAAATCCTGAACATTCCTAGCTATCATAGTTCCTCTGCTATCTGGGAATTTATGGAGGGAAGTCCTACAACTTGATAATCGGACCCTTGATGACCTCTGATGACCTCAATATTGACCTGAAAAAACAATACCTTGAATAGTTTAAAAATGCAGTATGACGAGCTTTCGGACAGTGTTTTCATTTTGTTCTACGTTTCATTGGAACCGAGTTAGAAAGGGGGGCGACGAAACGCCCCCCCCCCCCCCGGCACGGCGAAGGTGGCGCCGAGCACCGGCAGGGCGCGGGTTAATACAAAACAAATATATATTTAGGGGTGGAAAAATCGCCAAATATTTGACACTTTCCTATAACCATCCCAATAACACTTATTTTTTCCCGGCGATATTACATGCCTGCACTGTTTTGGTTCTTCCGGAAATGTAAATGAGATATATTTAAACGGATACAACATAATCTTCATGTTTTTCCTTTTTATTGAATAAGTTGCATGGCTATTTTTCTTGTATTGGTATGTTTAGTTCTTTGGGACTCATCACTATGCAGTATACACGACGCATAACCCTTACCGACACAAGTGGCTTTCTAAAGAGTTTGACGCATCAAGACAAAGGAAATTGTAACTTATAAGTAAAACATCCAGCTCCTCTCCTCTCAGCTCAAGGTTAACTCTACTCTCCGTTCTCGGTCAACACGTTAGGACGCTGATCTGGCGCTCCCGCGCGCGAGGACAGAGGCCGGGAAGCGGCGCCTCCTTTTTAGCGTTGCACGGTGTAACGGAGTGGTGTTTGAGCACCACTTCGCTGGTTTGAGAACCTCCTCTGTTATGCCACCGCTGAGGGTTGTCCTATTCATTTGATTGGTTCGGCCGACTGAGTATTGCGCCTGCGTGGAGTTCGACAGACCGGGCCGCCGCTGGCAGGAGGTGCCGCCGGTCACTGTAGCACCCTGTGACGGGACTCTGGATCTGACCGCCGTCCACGCCGGACCGCTTGCCGGCTGGACATCGAATACCAATAAAACTAACAACGCGAGAAGAAAGTCTGTCTGGGAGAGTGAGAGAGTGAGGGGTGAGAGTGAAGTGATTCGGCCTAGAGAGAGAGATAGACTATCACGAGCCACGAACTATATTTAGTAGCGACAGCGGGAAAACGTTACAAATTGATACGCGTGACCCAGATACGTCGTTACACACATCAGTACAACAGGCTGCCGCCAGAGGTCCGTCTTCTGCCACTGAGAGCTTTTGAACGTGCGGTACATGACCTTTTAGTAGTATGATGTGAGTTAGTTTGTCTTTTCTATATCAGTGAGTGACAGACTTATGTATGTTTGTGTGTGCGATATGCTTGTTGTGTATGCTGTGTGTTGTGTGTGCGTACGTGTGCATGTGTGTTTGTGAGTGTGGGGATTTGTCTCGGATTTATTGTCTATGATCTTATTGTGTGCAATGTGCTGAGTGTCGTTTTTAACATTCTTCACTTACTAATTATGACTCGACACTCGGAATAGCCAGTGTAATATTGGAGAGTGTTTTAATTGTCAAATACATCAGTCGTCGTGGCATTGCATGTTTCAACACATAGCCTCTTGACAAAATGTTTCCTCCCAAAATGACTTCGAATAGAAGTGATGCACACGTCACGCATACGCTTAGGGGTTGACTTCTTGATCGTGGGCACCTGCTCGCGATGGTACAAACCCACTTTCAGTAAGAATATCGCTGCAAAGTGCCAGCACCAGTGTAAAGTCTGCAGCTACCAAAGATACTTGTTCAGATCGGCTAGTGCTATTGT
Source organism: Chirona hameri (assembly GCA_036785665.1). Lineage (NCBI taxonomy): Eukaryota > Metazoa > Arthropoda > Thecostraca > Balanomorpha > Balanidae > Chirona > Chirona hameri. The sequence continues at coordinate 179,324 of JAXIVJ010000035.1, forward strand.
GGCCACCTCTTCGTCCGCCACCTCATAGGTAGTGTATGGAGTACTCAGGGGTGTAGCTTTTCCAAAAAAGTTGGGGGGTTGAGCTTGGAAAATTCGCTTAAAGTACCATCAAAATTCACAAAAATACAGATTTCTCCCAGGACCCACTTCCTCGTCCAAGTTGGGGGAGCGGGGGGGCCTCAGCTGAATAGGATCCTACATCCCTGGGAGTACTGACGTATTGGTTTAACCCTCGCCCTACGGGAGCTTTTTTCACCTTCGCCCTACGGGGGGAGGGGGGGGGGGGCTGACAGGCCCCCTGTTAACTTCCAAACCAAACAACTTAGAGCAATGCGGTTAGAACCAGCACGTTGCTTGTCATGAGAGGAATCTATCAATATGCGATTTTTAGGTGAATGAATGACCTCGGATTTACCACGTCCAGAACAGCGATTTTGCTCTTCCGAAACTTTCAAAATTAGAAATTGATAAATGTAAATAAAAAGGCGTGTTTCTAGACCAGTTTTGGCTAAAAAAAAGAAGTAATTATTTGTTCGCATCTGGTCAAATATGTAAAAAAAGTTATTAAAAAAATGACGTCATCAGTTTCTTACACTTAGGAAGCCATCACTCAGTCAATAATGGAGATATTGCTTTGAAATTTGGTATGAGTATTGTCCATACTCAGTTATCTCACATATATTCCGGTTTTTCTAATATCTTTCACAATTTAGATTTGGTGGGATTTTTTATTTTTTTTATTTTAGGGGTCAAAAACCCAAAATTTTGCAAATCCGAGATAGCTATTTGAAAGAAAATGCCATTTTGTATCTTTGGTGAATTGTGTTTGCCATTTTTGCTTTTAAACTCTGTTTTCTACGATTTGTCAAATATTTCTCATTTTTTTACCAACATGACGTCATCAAAACATTATTATCTCCCAAAATACCTAACCAATTTCAAATAAATTTTAAAGCCTACGTATAATTGTTGTAAACTGAGCAACCAAAAATTTCAGCAAAATGCACCCCATGTGTCAAAAGTTATTCAAGAAAAACCTCAGGGGGGCCTGTCAGGCCCCCCCCCCGTAGGGAGAGGGTTAACTCATGGAAGACGGCGATCTCGGTGACAGGAGAAGAAAGCCATGCTGGAGTATATAGAACAGTGTGATATACTGCAATACCATGCGCAGCTTTGCTTGAGCTTCGCTGTTAAAGGAAATAGTTCACCATTATTTTTTTTAACCCAACACGATTTGATTATATTTTGTAATACAATGTATTTTTATATTGTCAAAATTGGCCTTATATCGCGCCGATTCAGGACAGAAGGCCGTAAATTTGTATTGTTTATCAAAACTATATGCATACTCTCTGAGTCAGAGTCCTGACGTCACGTGAATGTAAAAAATGGTTCAGCCAATCAGATTCGAAAGTAGTCGCGTAAAGATAGACTCGCATTGGAGATGTGCCAACCGGCGGCCGGCGTTCATTCGCTAGCACCAGCTGCAAGCTGATTGGCTGATGGTATAGCCTCTTCCCGGGCTAGAACCAGTACAACATTCTTTCGCCAGCACCGCATTCCTTCGCCAAAAACTCAAATATATTCGGCTGGAGAGTCTTTTCAGTCAAGAAAACGTGCAGATATGGGTTTCCCAATAGGGGCTACACAATCGTTATCTCAGTTTAAAACTAATGTTGAAGGTGAACTATTTCCTTTAAGATGCCCGATAAAAAGAAGAGCTTCAAGCAGTGTAGGATTTGGAAAATGAAGTTACGTATATCACATACCTTCATTGTCTAGGTATTATACTGCCTAAAGCTCAGGATAAGGTAGTAACTACAGTACATAATGTAGAAAGTAAGTGCTATACATATCTTTTAACAGAAGTCCCTTTTTATCCTCCCCGTAACCGGTCCTCCGTCCTCTGTCACGCCCACGTCAACCAGGGTCTGGTCGTCACTGGCCACAGGGCATGTGGTGGACCTCGAGTCGCAACCCGGGAGTGGTGACGCCGTCATGGCTTGGGCCCTCCTCGCAGCTTCGCCATGCGGGGATGTCCAATGTCCAATGTCCTGTGTCCTTTGTCCATTGTTCATTGTCCATTATCCATTATCCAGCCCCCCCCCCCCCCCAACTTCGACGAGGAAGTGGGTCAAATCCGGGGGAAAATCTGTATTTTTATGAATTTTGATGGTACTTTAACCCTCGCCCTACGGGAGCTTTTCTCACCTTCGCCCTACGGGGGGGGGGAGGGTTGACAGCCCCCCCCCCCCCCCGGTTAACCCGCGAGTTACTGGGGGGCTATTTCCCCCCTCCCATTATTTTGCAATAACTCCTAAACGAACACCCGTATCATCACCAAACTTGCAGTAACTTCTCTCACATCAATTCTACACATGTTGGCAAAATTAAAAATATAAGGCTATGATAGGTCAACCGGGAATGACGTCAGAGTGACGTCATGTTCTTCGGTTTTTGTTGTAAAATAATGGTTTGCAGAAAACGCTGTATAAGGTACGATATATGAGATAAACTAAATTGTATTAAATCAAATTACTGACAATAGACTGCGCTATCAAACTGCTATCTCAGATTTTTGTTTTTTTTATTCAAAATTTTGAGAAATCCAAAGACTGCGGGGATGTCCAATGTTTTGTTTTTAAAAAAATTCAAGAAAAAATCAGAATTATTCAAAAACCGAAATATATGTGATCGAGACGTATGCGGTGAATATGTGTACCAAATTTAAAGTCGATATCTTTAAAATGACCGAGTTATGACCTTTAAATGACAAAAATCGACCACCTCTCACAGCATTACTATGCATAAAAACGCATTTCCATTTTTGCTTTTTACTTCTATTTATATGGAACAAACAATGTTCTAAGGTCATTTTTCGCGTTCTAGACGAAAAACAAACCCATAAACATGTGTTACAACGCCTAATGACCGTAATCTGCAGTTTGACCTCGTGACCTCGGATGACCTTGACCTGACCCAAGGTCATAAACAGCTTAGAAAGGTACTTAGAAGTGTCAGACACACGAATCACACCAATTTATCAACGGCTTATGCGTTTAATATCGCAATTTTGCGCGACAATTCCATCCATAGAGACCTTTTGACACGGTCAAACATTTTGTACTTGACCTAACCTGTGACGTCATCGTTGACCCCGAGGTTAACAATATTATGTTTCCCTAGATAAATATCCCAGGGATATCGAATGCTGTTTGAGTTTTTACATTCGGTCCAATAGTTCCGGAGATCAGAGGGGGGGGGGGAAATAACCCCCCAGTAGGTCGCGTTATGAAATATACCCCAGTAACTCGCGGGTTAACTTCCAAACCAAGCACCTTAGAGCAATGCGATAAGAACCAGCATGTTGTCTGTCATGAGAGGAATACAACAGTATGGGAATTTTAGGTTTCAGGTCAACGAGTAACCTTCCGGGTCAAGTGAATGACCTCGGATTTACCACGTCCAAAACAGCGATTTTGCTCTTCAGAAAATCTCAAAATTAGAAATTAATTAATGTAAATAAAAAGGCATGTTCCTAGACCAGTTTTGGCTCAGAAATACAGAAAAGGTAATTATTTGTTCGTATCTCGTCAAAAAATTAAAACAAATATATATTTTAAAAAAAGTTACGTCATCAGTTTCTTACACTTAGGGAGCCAGCACTCAGTTAAAAATAAAGATATTGCTTTGACATTTGGTATGGGTATTATCCATGCTCGGTTCTCTCTTATATATTCCGGCTTTTCTAACATCTTCGAAATGTTTATTTTGTTGTTTTTTTCCCAAAAAAGTTTTTTCAGTTTTTTTTTTCATTTTAGGGGTTTAAAACCTACAATTTTGCAAATCCGAGATTACCATTTTAAAGAGAATGCCATGTTGTATCTTTGGTGAGTTGCGTTTGCAATTTCCTTTAAAACTCGGTTTTCTATTATTTTTCAAATATATATCATTTTTCCACCAACATGACGTCATCAAAACATGATTATTTCCCAAACTACTGAACTAATTTTAATTACATTTTTACCCGCGACTTATTGCAGAGAGGGGGGATATTCCCCCCCCCCCCCCGTTAATTTGCAATAACTCCTAACCAACACAAGTATCGTCACCGAACTTGCAGTACTTTCTCTCTCATCAATTCTACATATGTTGGCCAAAATAAAAAGATGAGGTTATGATAGGTCAAGCGGGAATGACGTCAGAGTGACGTCATGTTCTTCGGTTTTTGTTGAAAAATAATGGTTTGCAAAAAACGCTGTTACAAGTACAATGTTTGAGATAAATTAAATTGTCTTAACCCTATTTGTAACAGGGGGGCGGATTCCGCCCCCCCCTCATGTTTTTCGCAGATATCTCCAGAACGGCTGGGAGCAGGCCCATGAAATTTTAGGACTTTTCATAGAATTGAACTCCGGAATTAGAGTCAAAATTTTGAGTTCTTAACTTGAACAGAGGCGGTTCCAGGGCACAGTTTTGGGTGGGTTCGGAGGCGACATTTGGCGAAAATACGGAAATGCGATCTTCACGGTTTCTTCCTAACTGCATCAAGTATGAAGGAGTTACATCGGCCTACCGTGATTGAAAAAAGTGCAAATTAGATGATGTTAATGAAATATCATACAAAATTGCATGACAGAGGCGGTTTCAGGGGCTTGAAAAGGGGGGGGGGGGTTCCAGGAAGTATTCAATGCTTGGCGGGAAGCCAATAGAGCAATGTAAGGGGCACTTCTAGCTATCAAGATGTAAAAGATAGCTTCTGCTTCCATTATTTGCATAATTTATTACATATATAGTTTCAGGGGCGTGTTCAGGAACATGAAAAGGGGGGTGACTGGCATGGTGATGACGATATGCCAGCGATAACGGCGCAATATATGTTTAGTTTATAATAATATATGCACATATGAGACCAGAAAAGGGGATAAAGTCATTTTTTTGCAGAGGCGCGCTCAGGAATGGAAGAAAGGGGGTCATATTATTGCAAGGAAACTAAGAGGCATGGGCGTACAATGACATAACATACTGCAGTTTTCGGATGAAACACGCACCACAGGCTACTCTACGAACGATTATAAGATAATAGGCGAGTCCAGGTAGGGTAAAAAGGGGGGTAAGCAATGTTAATTGAAGTTGTAAGTGAAATAGTCACTGTTGACTAGTTAGTATCATAATAGCGGATAATATACTTATCAAAAGGTCTTGCGCCGCCCTAGTTTGGATCCTGGATACGCCTATGATGAAGTACAACATGCAAAAAGGAACTATCTATGATCAGTAACATATTTATAGTGCTGGGTAGCAACTTGTCTGCGGTTAATATTTTTCCCAATTTTACCCCCCTTTTTCACTAACCTGGTACCGCCTATGGCAAAAAATATGATTTATAACTGTTTTTCTAATGTCTCAATCACATACCATTTCATTTATCAAAAAACAACATCAAAAAATGGTTTTATAATGCATTTACTTCACCCCCATATTGAGTGACCTGCACACGCCTATGATTTTTGAATTTTCAAACGTCACCGTCATAAATCAATTTCCGATTCAATCTCTATCGATTCCTATTAGTTGTGTTAAAATCGGTCGATAAACATGAAAGCTATGTTGAATCAAAAATACCACTAAAATTTGTGGTTTTTGCCCCCCTGTTGCCCCCCTATCCAAAACTTAGATTTTTTTTATCATTTATAAATGTAGATCGTGTTGAGGGGAACCAAACACTGCTTCATTTTTGAAAATCGAACGGGTAGATCTCGAGATCTCCGGGGGGGGGGGCGGAATCCGCCCCCCCCTGTTACAAATAGGGGTAGCCAGGAGCCTGTTACAAATAGGGTTAAATCAAATTACTTACAATAAACAATCTCAGATATCAAACTGCAATCTCGGATTTTTGAGTTTTTCTTTAATTACAATTTTTGAGACATCCAAGAACATTTTTTTTAACAAAACTTTTAAACAAAATCAGATTTATCCAAAAACTGGAATACATGTGATTGAGACGTGTTCGGTGAAATTGTGTCCCAAATTTGAAGTCGATATCTTGAAAAATGACTGACTTATGACCTTTAACCCTATTTGTAACAGGGGGGGATTCCGCCCTCCCCCGCTCATGTTTTTCGCAGATATCTCAAGAACGGCTGGGAGCAGGCCAATGAAATTTTGGAACTTTTCATAGAATTGAATACCACATTTGGAGTCAAAATTTTGAGTTCTTAACCTGAACAGAGGCGGTTCCAGGGTACAGTTTTGGGTTGGTTCGGAGGCGATATTTGGCGATAATACGGAAATGCGATCTTCACGGTTTCTTCCTAACTGCCTCAAGTATGAAGGAGTTACATCGATGCACGGTGATTGCAACAAGTGAAAATTAGTTGATGTTAATGAAATATCATACAAATTATATGGCAGAGGCGGTTTCAGGGGCTTGAAAGGGGGGGGGGGGGTCCAGGAACTATTCAATGCTTGGCGGGAAGAAAATAGAGCAATGTAAGGGGCATTTATAGTTATTAAGATGTAAAAGATAGCTTCTGCTTCCATTATTATTTGCATAATTTATTACATATAGAGTTTCAGGGGCGTGTTCAGGCACATGAAAAGCGGGGTGACTGGCTTGGTGATGACGATATGCCAGCGATAACGGCGCAATAGACGGTTAGCTTATAATGATATATGCACATATGAGGCCAGAAAAGGGAATAAAGTCATTTTCCTGCAGAGGCGCGCTCAGGAATGGAAGAAAGGGGGTCATATTATTGCAAGGAAACTAAGAGGCATGGGCGTACAATGACATAACATACTGTAGGTTTCGGATGAAACACGCACCACAGGCTACTCTACGAACGATTATAAGATAATAGGCGAGTCCAGGTAGGGTAAAAGGGGGGTAAGCAATGTTAATTGAAGTTTTAAGTGAAATAGTCACTGTTGACTAGTTAGTATCATAATAGCGGATAATATACTTATCAAAAGGTATTAAGCCGCCCCAGTTTGGATCCTGGATGCGCCTATGATGAAGTACAACATGCAAAAAGGAACTATCTACGATCAGTAACATATTTATAGTGCTGGGTAGCAACTTGTCTGCGGTTAGTATTTTTTCCAATTTTACCCCCCTTTTTCACTATTCTGGTACCGCCTATGGCAAAAAATATAATTTTAACTGTTTTGTCTAATGTCACAATCACATACCATTTCATTTTTTTTTTACATAAAAAATGGTTTTATTACGCATTTACTTCACCCCCATATTGAGTGACCTGCACACGCCTATGATTTTTGAATTTTCATACGCCACTGTCATATATCAATTTTCAATTCAATCTCTATCGATTCGTATTAATTGTGTTAAAATCGGTCTATAAACATGGAAGCTATGTTGGATCAAAAATACCACTAAAATTTGTGGTTTTTGCCCCCCTGTTGCCCTCCTATCAAAAATGTATATTTTTTATTATTTATAAATGTAGATTGTGTTGAGGGGAACCAAACGCCGTTTCATTTTTGAAAATCGGACGGGTAGATCTCGAGATCTCCGGGGGGGGGGGGGCGGAATCCGCCCCCCCTGTTACAAATAGGGGTAGCCAGGAGCCTGTTACAAATAGGGTTAAATGACAAAAATCGAATACCTCTCACAGCATTACTATGCACAAAAAACGCATTTCCGTTTTTTGCTTTTCACTTCGACTTATATGGAACAAACAATGTTCTAAGGTCGTTTGTCGCGTTCTAGACGAAAACAAAACATAAACATGTATTACAACGCCTAATGACCGTAATCTGCAGTTTGACCTCGTGACCTCGGATTACCTTGACCTGACCCAATGCCATAAACAGCTTAGAATGGTACATAGAAGTGTCAGGCACACGAATCATACCGATTTATAGACTGCCTATGCGTTTAATATCGCAATTTTGCGCGACAATTCCATCCATCGAGACCTTTTGACAGGGTCAAACATTTTGTACTTGACATGACCTGTGACGTCATCAGTTACCTAGAGGTGAACAATATTATGTTTCCCTTGATAAATTTCCCAGTGCTATGGAATGGCGTTTGCATTTTTACAATCGGTCCAGTGGTTTCGGAGATCCGAGGGGGGGGGGGGGGAATAGCGCCCCCCCATCTTAAGTTAAGTAAGTCGCGTTATGGAATATACCCCAGTAACTCGAGGGTCAACAACTTACATATAATTGTTGTAAACTTAGCTACCGAAAATTTCAGCAAGATGCGCCGCATGTGTAAAAAGTAATTCAAGAAAAACCTCAGGGGGGGGGGGCTGTCAGACCCCCCCGTAGGGCGAGGGTTAAAGGGATTGTCCCACCTTCCTAAAATTTGTCAAATGTACGCTGCTTGTGGTGCAAAATATGAAGTAATTGCTGCCGAACACGATTATGACATTTGTTTCTCACAAAGAGGGCTCAATTTCATTTAAAAAATATAGTTTTAATATTTGGTCCGATGACGTTATATTGAACTCTAGAGAGCTTTACAGAAATCCTTTACACTGCCAAAGTATGGGCACAATTATTTCGAGACAATTCTGGCGCTTCGAATACAAAACAAACCAACTACCAAATCATTGAAACGTAGCAAAAATCTCCAAGGTTCACCTTAAAACAAGTCGACTATAATCACTATTTGGTAAAGAGAGGTGACGTTATCGGCTAAAAGCCCCTATTCTAATACACGTAGGGCTTATCCGTTACAATTATCAAGACCAAGCTCTAATTTAATTTCGATTAGACCTATGTTTTTTGTTAACTGCTACCCTACTTAAGTCGCGAGTTACTGGGGTATATTTCATAACGCGACTTACAGGGGGAGGGGGGGGGGGTATTTTTAGCCCCCCCCCCCCGTCCGATTTCCGGAACTACTGGACCGAATGTAAAAATTCAAACGGCATTCGATAGCCCTGGGAAATTTATCGAAGGAAACACAGTATTGTTGACCTCGGGGTCAATGATGACGTCACAGGTCAGGACAAGTACAAAATGTTTGACCCTGTCAAAATGTCTCGATGGATGGAATTGTCGCCCAAAATTGCGATATTAAACGCATAAGCTGTCGATAAATCGGTATGATTCGTGTGTCTGACACTTCTAAGTACCTTTCTAAGCTGTTTATGACCTTGGGTCATGTCAAGGTCATCCGAGGTCACGAGGTCAAACTGCAGATTACGGTCATTAGGCGTTGTAACACATGTGTATGGGTTTGTTTTTCGTCTAGAACGCGAAACATGACCTTAGAACATTGTTTGTTCCATATAAATAGAAGTAAAAAGCAAAAACGGAAACGCGTTTTTTATGCATAGTAATGCTGTGAGAGGTGGTCGATTTTTGTCATGTAAAGGTCATAAGTCAGTCATTTTTAAAGATATCAACTTTAAATTTGGTATACATATTCACCGCCCAAGTCTCGATCCGGTTTTGGGATAATTCCGATTTTTTCTTGAAACTTTTGTTAAAAAAAAAACATTTGGATATCTCAAAATTTTGAATTAAAAAAAAGTCAAAAATCCGAGATAAATGTTTGATAGCCCGGTCTATTGTCAGTAATTTGATGTAAGATAATTGAGTTTACCTTACACATCGTACCTTTGACAACGTTTTCCGCAAACCATTATTTTGCAACAAAAACCGAAGAACATGACGTCACTCTGACGTAATTCTCGGTTGACCTATCATAGCCTCATATTTTTCCTTTTGCCAATATGTGTAGAATTGATGTGAGAGAAGGTACTGCAAGTTTAGTGTTGATACCGGTGTTCATTAAGGAGTTATTGCAAAATAACGGGAGGGGGGGGGGCAAAAAATATCCCCAGTAAGTCGCGGGTTAACCCTCGCCCTACGGGGGGTGCTGACAGGCCACCCTCTGAGGTTTTTCTTAAATAACCTTTTACACATGCTGCGCATCTATCTGAAATTTTCGATAGGTGAGTTTACAATAATTATACGTATGCAGTACAAATTAAATTGAAATTGGTTAACACGCGCCCTGGAGGGCCTCTGATAATTACACGCCCTGGAGGGGGGGGGCGGATTTCGCCCCCCCCCCCCCCCTATGATCTCGAAAACCACGCAACGTAGCGACAAGCGGGAAACGACGTTAGATTGCTCGAGACAAGCTCTTTCGAAAGTATTTCGTTATTTTTTTCTTCAGGTCAATATTGAGGTCACCAGAGGTCATCAAGGGTCAGATTTGCAAGTTTTCAAGACTTCGGTTCGAACACTCCCAAATATCTCGGGAACTATGATAGTTAGCAGCAAACGGAAAAAAGCAATCGAAAGTCATTGATGAATGCAATCGACATGGGTGTCCTCAGATTTGAGCTCAGGTCAATAGTTTAGGCTCCAGAGGTCATCGAATGTCAAAAAGGTGATTTTGTTTTAAAAACTGTTTTCCCCAAATAACCTTTTACCTAATAAAGATAGAGCAATAATGTTTACGCCATCACGTGTGTATTGTCAAGGCGCTTCGAATCATATTCATGGTGACCGGGTTAGGTCAACTGAGAAATTTGACCTCAGGTCAAGGTCAAGTAGTGACCCAAGTTGGTCATGTTGCATATTGGGAGACGTGTCTCGACGAGACAAACATATTGGTACCGTTTTATCTTCTCTATCTTCATTATGTCGATAGTTATTGATAAAACCGTGTTGGGGGTCACAAAATTGACCTGACCTTAGGTCACCGATATTAGAAATCCGAGATAGACAAATTGTTAGTATCTATGACCTTATGAATTCCTACAAGATTGAAACCGATCGGCGTAAAACTGTGGCTGTGGTACTACTGCAAACGTTTTGGAGTTGAGGTCATCACGTGACCTGGTCTGGTGACTTGACCTGAGATGACCTGAGGCCAAGAATTTTACATAATGCGGGAAGTTCATTGCTAAACAGGTTTATAAAAAACGGCGGCGCGCAGCGCCGCCGTTTTGGCGCTCTCCTCGAAAAACCGGAGGGGTGGGCGGATTTCGCCCCCCCCCCCCTCCAGGGCGCGTGTTAAGCAGTTTGGGAGATAATCATGTTTTGATGACGTCATGTTGGTAAAAAAACGAGAAATATGATACAAATCGTAGAAAACAGAGATTTAAAGGAAATTGCAGACGCAATTCACTAAAGATACAAAATAGCATTCTCTTGATTTATTTATATTCATCATGTTACACATACATATACATTGTTACATATACATCGGAGCCAGACACGTCACTAGCTACACTCGAGCGTCATTGGCCGAGTAGAAAAGGATGTAGCCGGCCGAGCTCTGCACGGCGCTGCTGTTTATCGATTACACCTCTTGGTCGTCGAACTTGTGCCAGCTCCCTGAGTCGACGCCGCTACAGAAGGTAGTGTAATGGTCGCTCTCTGTCGAGCCGAAGTGGTTCACCACGCCGTAGAGGTGGTACTTGTGGCAGCAATGCGCCTCCTTGCTGATGACGTAAGGTGACATGTCGAGGTTTTCCAGCGGGAATTGCACGTTGGACTGGTTTTTCTTCCAGAGGCCATCACTGTAAAACCTCTGAATGTGGATGATGAGCACTGGTGGCAGGTGCCAGATGTCCAGCCGCTTGGTGGCCTCCGTGCTGCTCTTGCACTTTTGACACGTCCAGCCGCTGATGGTGTCTCCGGCCAGGTACAGCTCGATGCACTCCTGCAGCGAACAGCAGTTCGACCTAGCAGGCATAGGCACCGAGAGGTGTGAAAACGTCTCGAACTTGGTCGAATGGTTGCCACAGTGCGAGCATCGCAACGTCGACTTGTGCTGGCCCCAGAAAAGGTTCAGGATGAACGAGCGGTTGCTGCCCTTCAAGTCTTCCCATGTGACCTTGGCAGCGCGCGCGTCCGGCACACCGTCGTTCTCCTGCTCCTTGAGCGGCTGTTTGCAGTGTGCCTCATTCAAGTCCTCGTGCAGGGAATCCAGCAGGAACATGAGGAACTCATGGGCATCCTGCTGTGTCGAGCCGCAGAAGCGTGCGTGGTGTCTGCCCATCACGTCCTTTAGGTCGTGCAGCGCCACTGACTTGTTTTGGCCACTCCAGAGGACTTTGATAGCCGTGGCCATCTCTTGCGCCACCATGCCGTGCGAGGGCTCGCTATCGTAGTTGATGAAATCCTGGTACCTGTCTTTGGTAAAGAAATCCTTTATATCGGGCGTATGGTTGATGGACTGGACCACAGGCAGCAGGTGCTGCCCAGGTTCTGTAGGCCGGTCAGCACCGGTGCTGGGGTTGGTGGTTTGTCGCTGCTCCGAAACTTCCACGTTCCCTTTGAGCCACAACCGGCATCTGGCTGTGCCTTTTTAGGTTTGGGCGAATCAACGGGGTTGTCCAGGAGAATCGAAGCAGCGTTGCCCCTCACCACCGCGATAGAGAATCGCTGTAAGAGCCACTCCAGCTCTCGGGGATCACCGCTTACTGCCGACATTCGGGCGCCCAGTTCTCGTATGAAAGATCTGGTGGTAGGACCGCATGCGCCACCCGTTTCAAAAGGCGATTGGCTCGAACCTGAAACGTGTGCATTCTCTTTACAATGGCTATCACGGAGTTTCAAAATTTTGGGTTTTTGACCCCTAAAATAAAAATAAACTGATTTTTTGGGAAACATCCCCATAAAATCAAAATTTGCAAACCTGTTTAAAAAACCGGAATATAAGTGAGAGAATTGAGTATGGACAATACCCATACTAAATATCAAAGCAATATATTCATTTTTTAACTGAGTGATGGCTCCCTAAGTGTAATAAACTGATGACGTCATTTTTAAAAATAGAAGTAGAAGTAAAAAGCAAAACGGAAATGCGTTTTTTATGCATAATAATGATATGAGAGGTGGTCGATTTTTGTCATTTAAAGGTTATAAGTCAGTCATTTTTGAAGATATCGACTTCAAATTTAATACACATATTCGCCGAACACGTTTCGATCACATATAGTCCGATTTTTCATATTTTTTGTTTGTTTGAAAATTTTGTAAAAACAAAAAACAAATATTTGGATTTCTCAAATTTGTTAATAAAAAACCCTAAAAAATCCGAGATAACAGTTTGATAACCCGATCTATTCTCAGTAATTTGATTTAAGACAATTTAGTTTATCTCCAACATTGTACTATTGACAGCATTTTCTGCACACTATTATTTTGCAACAAAAACCGAAGAACATGACGTCACTCTGATGTCATTTCCGGTTGACCTATCATAACCTCATATTTTTCCTTTTGCTAACATGTCTAGAATTGATGTGAGAGAAGGTACTGGAAGTTTGGTGACAATACTGGTGTTCGTTTAGGAGTTATTGCAAAATAACGGGAGGGGGGGAATAGCCCCCCCCCCCCCCCCCAGTAGGTCGCGGGTTACCAGCGGGTATCAACGGCTTCCTCTCGTCACAAGAAACAAGCTCGTTTTGTAATCGAAGCTCTAGCCCAATTAGGGACGAAACGCTAGGGGGTATTACCCCCCGCCACCCCCCCCCCCCCCCCCCCCCCCCTCCCCCTGCTGCACGGTCACGCACCGATCGGACGCTGCTCTGGCGACGGTTAATCAACCCTAATTGGCTATAATCTCTACTTATCCAACCCTACAACCAGGGGCGGAACTTTATATCTCTTTGGGAGGGCCCGAGCCCCCCCCCCCCCCCCCCAATGCTGAGCTGAGCCCCCCACCCCACCCCCAATGGTGCTCTGGGCCCCCAATGTTTTTCAACATTTGTGCCCCTCAAAAATGTAAAGGACTACTCGTACACATCGTTCTGTTTATAATGTTGCGTATTTCATCATATCTAGATGTGATTCCATATTAAGAGTATTCCATCTTAGAAGTATACGAGCATTGTGATTCCATCTGCGACTGTTTTTTCGATTATGATATAATTGATAAGTTGGCAGCATAGATTGTTTTCTGCTAACAAGTCTGTAGATACAAGGTTCCGGCGTTCATATTAGCGAATAGCGAAGGGAGAGCATGGGACGAATTAGGTATCGGAGTGCTCTATTTAAATGGTGTTCAATGGAATTTGTCGTAAATGTATTGCTTGCCTGGAATAAGGCTGATAGTTAATGCAGCCTTTTTGGCTCCCTGGTATTGCAATATCCTAAATATCCAACATCCGTGCTAAAATAATAGTTTGATACGGAGGTACAGGAACAGGGGAGCAGTTTGATACGGAGGCCCTCGGTCGATTAGGGGGTCTCGGTCGGCTTGAGGGAACCTCGGCCGGCTTGAGGGGCCCTTGGTCGGCTTGAGGGGTCCAGTCGGCCTGCCAAGCTCTTCTTCGGCCTGAGGGGGTCTCTGTCGGCCTGGAGGGGTCCTCGATCGGCCTGGATTGGAGCTCGGTCGGTATGAGGGCCCTCGGTCGACTTTAGGGGCCCTCAATCGGCTTGAGGGAGGCTCGGCCGGCTTGAGGGGGCCCTTGGTCGGCCTGAAGGAGAACTCAGTCGGCCTGAGGGGGCCATCGGTCGACTCGAGTGGCTCTTACCAGGCCTAAGCGGGCCTCAGCTGGTCTTAGAGGGCCATTGTGTAGGCTGGAAAGAACCCGGCGGTCTGAGAGGGGCCTCAGTTGGTTAGGTTAGACGATATTTTCCAGGCCTTAGAGAGCCTTAGGCGTTCTGAAATGTTCTTTGTCGTTCTGAAATGACCTTTGTCAGGACTGAGAGGGCCCTGTGCCTGTCTGAGAGGTCTGTTTGCCAGTTTGAAAGGACCCTTAATCGCTCAGGGGGGTGCCTTTCCGGCCTATGAGCGCCCTAAGTCCCTAAGAGAGGACCCTCCGCTTCTTTGAGAGGATCATCAGTCGACCAGAGATGACCACCGTCCGATCTGAAAGGGCCTTACGCTTGTCTAAGAGGGCCATTGTCAGACCTAATAGGGCCCCGTGCAGGTCTGAGAAAGTTCTCGGTCTCTCTGGAGAGCCCTTAACCCTATTTGTAACAGGGGGGGGGGGCGGATTCCGCCCCCCCCCCCTCATGTTTTTCGCAGATATCTCCAGAACGGCTGGGAGCAGGCCCATGAAATTATGGGACTTTTCATAGAATTGAACTCCGGATTTGGAGTCAAAATTTTGAGTTCTTAACTTGAACAGAGGCGGTTCCAGGGCACAGTTTTGGGTGGGTTCGGAGGCGACATTTGGGGAAAATACGGAAATGCGATCTTCACGGTTTCTTCCTAACTGCATCAAGTATAAAGGAGTTACATCGGCTTACCGTGATTGCAAAACGTGCAAATTAGATGATGTTAATGAAATATCATACAAAATTGCATGGCAGAGGCGGTTTCAGGGGCTTGAAAAAGGGGGGTTTCCAGGAAGTATTCAATGCTTGGCGGGAAGCCAATAGAGCAATGTAAGGGGCATTTATAGCTATCAAGATGTAAAAAATAGCTTCTGCTTCCATTATTTGCATAATTTATTACATATAGAGTTTCAGGGGCGTGTTCAGGAACATGAAAAGGGGGGGTGACTGGCATGGTGATGACGATATGCCAGCGATAACGGCGCAATATGCGTTTAGCTTATAATAATATATGCACATATGAGGCCATAAAGGGAATAAAGTCATTTTTTGCAGAGGCGCGCTCAGGAATGGAAGAAAGGGGGTCATATTATTGCAAGGAAACTAAGAGGCATGGGCGTACAATGACATAACATACTGCAGTTTTCGGATGAAACACGCACCACAGGCTACTCTAAGAAAGATTATAAGATAATAGGCGAGTCGAGGTAGGGTAAAAAGGGGGGTAAGCAATGTTAATTGAAGTTGTAAGTGAAATAGTCACTGTTGACTAGTTAGTATCATAATAGCGGATAATATACTTATCAAAAGGTGTTGCGCCGCCCTAGTTTGGATCCTGGATACGCCTATGATGAAGTACAACATGCAAAAAGGAACTATCTATGATCAGTAAAATATTTATAGTGCTGGGTAGCAACTTGTCTGCGGTTAATATTTTTCCCAATTTTACCCCCCTTTTTCACTAACCTGGTACCGCCTATGGCAAAAAATATGATTTATAACTGTTTTCCTAATGTCTCAATCACATACCATTTCATTTATCAAAAAAACAACATCAAAAAATGGTTTTATTACGCATTTACTTCAGCCCCATATTGAGTGACCTGCACACGCCTATGATTTTTGAATTTTCAAACGTCACCGTCATATATCAATTTCCGATTCAATCTCTATCTATTCCTATTAGTTGTGTTAAAATCGGTCGATAAACATGAAAGCTATGTTGAATCAAAAATACCACTAAAATTTGTCGTTTTTGCCCCCCCCCCCCCCCCCCCGTTGCCCCCCTATCCAAAATTTAGATTTTTTTATTATTTATAAATGTAGATCGTGTTAAGGGGAACCAAACACCGTTTCATTTTTGAAAATAAGACGGGTAGATCTCGAGATCTCCGGGGGGGGGCGGAATCCGCCCCCCCCCCCTGTTACAAATAGGGGTAGCCAGGAGCCTGTTACAAATAGGGTTAACCCTATTTGTAACAGGGGGGCGGATTCCGCCCCCCCCCCCCTCATGTTTTTCGCAGATATCTCCAGAACGGCTGGGAGCAGGCCCATGAAATTTTGGGACTTTTCATAGAATTGAACTCCGCATTTGGAGTCAAAATTTTGAGTTCTTAACTTGAACAGAGGCGGTTCCAGGGCACAGTTTTGGGGGGGGGGGGGGGGGGGGTTCGGAGGCGATATTTGGCGAAAATACGGAAATGCGATCTTCACGGTTTCTTCCTAACTGCATCAAGTATGAAGGAGTTACATCGGCTTACCGTGATTGCAAAACGTGCAAATTAGATGATGTTAATGAAATATCATACAAAATTGCATGGCAGAGGCGGTTTCAGGGGCTTGAAAAGGGGGGGGGGGTTTCCAGGAAGTATTCAATGCTTGGCGGGAAGCCAATAGAGCAATGTAAGGGGTATTTATAGCTATCAAGATGTAAAAGATAGCTTCTGCTTCCATTATTTGCATAATTTATTACATATAGAGTTTCAGGGGCGTGTTCAGGAACATGAAAAGGGGGGTGACTGGCATGGTGATGACGATATGCCAGCGATAACGGCGCAATATACGTTTAGCTTATAATAATATATGCACATATGAGACCAGAAAAGGGAATAAAGTCATTTTTTGCAGAGGCGCGCTCAGGAATGGAAGAAAGGGGGTCATATTATTGCAAGGAAACTAAGAGGCATGGACGTACAATGACATAACATACTGCAGTTTTCGGATAAAACACGCACCACAGGCTACTCTACGAACGATTACAAGATAATAGGCGAGTCCAGGTAGGGTAAAAAGGGGGGTAAGCAATGTTAATTGAAGTTGTAAGTGAAATAGTCACTGTTGACTAGTTAGTATCATAATAGCGGATAATATACTTATCAAAAGGTCTTGTGCCGCCCTAGTTTGGATCCTGGATACGCCTATGATGAATTAAAACATGCAAAAAGGAACTATCTATGATCAGTAACATTTTTATAGTGCTGGGTAGCAACTTGTCTGCGGTTAATATTTTTCCCAATTTTACCCCCCCTTTTTCACTAACCTGGTACCGCCTATGGCAAAAAATATGACTTATAACTGTTTTTTCTAATGTCTCAATCACATACCATTTCATTTATCAAAAAAAACAACATCAAAAAATGGTTTTATTACGCATTTACTTCACCCCCCATATTGAGTGACCTGCACACGCCTATTATTTTTGAATTTTCAAACGTCACCGTCATATATCAATTTCCGATTCAATCTCTATCGATTGCTATTAGTTGTGTTAAAATCGTTCGATAAACATGAAAGCTATGTTGAATAAAAAATACCACTAAAATTTGTCGTTTTTGCCCCCCCGTTGCCCCCCTATCCAAAATTTAGATTTTTTATTATTTATAAATGTAGATCGTGTTGAGAGGAACCAAACACCGTTCCATTTGTGAAAATCGGACGGGTAGATCTCGAGATCTCCGGGGGGGAGCGGAATCCGCCCCCCTGTTACAAATAGGGGTAGCCAGGAGCCTGTTACAAATAGGGTTAACCCGCGCGGCGCTGGGGTCTCCATCCGAATGTGCGGTGCTGGGGGGTAAATTTTACCCCCCCCCCCCTCGTATCTTCCGAACCAATAACTGCAGCGAGACGCGCAAGGCGGCTATCGAAAGCTCTCAGTGAGAAGAATCTAACGCATGCCCGAAATTATTAACATAAGGTCACATATCAGGTCACGGTCAGGTCAAGTGTCAAAATTTAAGTATTTGGGTTTTTGGGCTATACTTTCCATCCAAAGCCTTGTATTGCAACTATTATCTCACAAAGTACTTCCAAATGTATTATTCATCTCCGGAATAAGTAAAAGTTAAATTTTAAGCAAAGGTCAAGGTCAAGGTCAGTTCACAAAAGGTCACAGGTCTATGAAAGCCATGCGACACATGTTCTATGGGTTATTTTACACGTATAATTCGATAGAAGCAGCCATTTTCACAGCCTGACACCATATAATCACTCTCAGGTCAAGGTCAGGTCACGATAAGGTCAAACTTTGAAATTGATTAATCTAAATACAAATTGCATGTTACTAGACAAGTTTTGTCTTCGAAATACAGTGGTGGCATTTATTTGTCTGTATCTGGTCAGTAAAAGCCAAAAAACGCAATTAAAAAAAATGACGTCATGAGTTACTTATTCTTAGAGAGCCATAAGTCCGTCGTTTTTGGGCTATACTTTCCATCCAAAGCCTTGTATTGCAACTATTATCTCACGAAGTGACCCCAAATGTATAATGCATCTCCCGCATAAGTAAAAGTGAAATTTTAAGCAAAGGTCAAGGTCAAGGTCAGGTCACAAAAGGTCACAGGTCTACGAAAGCCATGCGACACATGTTGTATGGGTTATTTTACACGTACAATTTGATAGAAGCAGCCATTTTCACAGCCTGACACCTTATAATCGCCCTCAGGTCAAGGTCAGGTCACAATTAGGTCAAAATTTGAAATTGATTAATATAAATAAACATTGCATGTTTCTAGACAAGTTTTGTATTCGAAATACAGTGGTGGCATTTATTTGTCTGTATCTGGTCAGTAAAAGCCAACAAACGCAATTAAAAAAATGACGTCATGAGTTACTTATTCCTAGAGAGCCATAAGTCAGTCAAAAATAAAGAAATTGCTTTGAAATTTGGCTTGCACATCGTTCATACTCGGTTCTCTAATATATCTTCCGGTTTTTTGAAAATCTTCAAACAAAAACTTTTGTGGAAATTCTTCCCAAAAAATCAGTTTTTTGCATTTTTGGGGATCAAAAACCCAAAATTGTGAACATCTGAGATAGCCATGTTAAAGACAATGTTATTTCCTTTCTTTTGACGCCTTTTATTTGCAATTTGCATCAACACGCTATTTTCTACGATTTGTCAAACATTTAACGTTTTTTCACCAAAAATGACATGACATGACGTCACTAAAACGTCATTATCTCCTCAAAATTTACACGAATTTCAACAAAATTGTAACACAAGATGTAGAATTGATGCACCATAAGGTACCGCAAGTTTCACTTCAATATCTTTCATAGTTTTCAAGTTATGGAGAAAATCTGGGAGGGTGGGTAAAATTTACCCCCCAGCGCCGCGCGGGTTAAGCGGGCTGAGAGAGCCACTGGTCGGTCGGAAGCAGTCTTGCAGACTCGGAGTCGGAATCTGAGTCTATTGGAGTCGGTCATTTTTGCGGGAGTCGGAGTCAGTTAAATTTTGCCGACTCCGACTGGCATGTGAAAATTATGTATGAGGGACGTGTTTTCAGATTCATTTTTCATTGGCCACCGATGGCGATATTTTAACATTTTGCGGCTTCAAAATTGCGTTGCTGTCTTTAAAAAAACGAATGATACGACCAGTCAGTGTTTACCTATCAATTTCAGTGAACTAGTAATTTGTCAATTTGATGGGCTGAAAGAAGGAAATTGGAAACAAGTTTTTTGTATTTTTTTCCTTTATGAAACTGATAAAATTGTTCCATATTGTAACAATTGTAATATTTGTATTATACATATATTATATTATATAATAATTATACACTACATATATATGTATATATAATATTGGAGATTTAGTTTCAGCTTGAGCATTCGGTCATTGGGCCCCCCCAACCGATTTCATAAAGTTCCACCACTGCCTACAACTAATAGCCAAATATAAGACTAATAACAAAGCATAAGAACAAGGCAATTGTGGCGTACCTAGCTATGATGAAAAGTCTTCAAACAAGCAAGTTAAGAGCTAACAACTAACTATGAACGCTAAAATATAATACCTAAACGATCCACAGCACTAAATATATAATCTGTATATCTAAATCTAACATGGTTCCTAAAAAAAAGACTAAAAGCAAGAGAGCTATCTAACAGACCTTACCTCACCTTGCCTTACCACGTGTGGTACTGGTGTGGTTACACATTTGTTTTGTGGACGAAATGCAACGTTAGAACTCTTGCCCATCATCCTCCACAAATGTTGACGTGACTAATGAGTTGAAATCAATTACCAATGATTTTCAATGAATTTTCGATGGTATATACGGCCTTGCAATGACAATGAAACCAAACTGGCACACATACAGCGCACTGTTTGCCAGTTCGATTCACCATAAACTCGGGAAGTATGACGTTTCATCCGAAAATTACGTCATGGTATATAATATTGTATTTAATCAAAATGTCTACAGTTCTCGTGTTTTATGATTGCGAAAGCCGATCAAAAACCGGAAGATCTGTTGAAGAACCACAAGTGGACAATATCGAAACCAAATTTAAAAGCAACATCTTTATTTTTGACTGACTTATCGCTCCCTAAGTATGAGTAACTCATGACGCCATATTTTGAAATTGCGTTTTTTTGTTGTTGCTTTTAGTGACCAGATACAAACAAATAAATGAAAACACTGTATTTCTGAGACAAAACTAGTTTAGACACATTTTTATATATAATTTATTCCGAATGTTTTTGAATGGATGGATTTCCGAGGTCAGGCCCCGCGCTAAGCATAGCTTGTTGCGCAGGCCCTGACCCCACCACCCGATCAATTCCTGGCGTCCGGCGAATTTAGAAGCGAAAGTTTTACGTGCCCGAAATACCTGGACACGGTCCGCCCCGCCCTCTGACGTCACCTGACCTTGAGAGCGACCGCTGCCACCGGCCGCAGACCATCCAGTCAGGGGCAAATAGCGAGCGCCGAAGCAACTCGAACCCGGCTGCCAATACCTGGTGAGGTCAGAAACCCAGCGCTCTACCGACTGAGCTACAGGGCCGGACAAATCATTGGGCCCATTTTCAAATGCCCTTTTCATTTACATTTATACATTTCAAATGTTGACCTTTGTGACCTGACCTTGACCTTTACTTACAATTTCACTTTTCCTTATGTGGGATATTTATTCTACCTTTGAGAGCACTTTGAGCGATAATAGTCCCAATCTAAGGCTTTAGATGGAAAGTATGGCCTAAAAACCCAAATATCTCACTTCTATATTTGACCTGACCGCGTGACCTGATATGTGACCTTACTTTGCAAATGGCGTGCAGGCCTTGGATGCGTATCATTGAGAGCTTTCGATTGCCGCCCTGCGCGTCTTACTGCTGTTATTGGTTCGGCAGATAACCAGGGGGCGAAAACGCCCCCCCCCCGCCAAAGGCGTTCGGCTGACATTCCAGCCAATGCCACCCCAGCCACGGCTGACACCCCAGCCAATGCCGGGTTAAAACCGGACATGCATCAAGTATGTCGATATTCCTGAAGATAAAGGACGAGAATCGCCGCGCCATAAACGCCTTTGTTTATTTGCTACCATATTGTAAAAATTGATGCCAAATGCTCTGACGTCACCCGGGAGTCGTTTCTCCCTCGTGGGTAAACCTTATTAGTAAAGGAATCTTGATTGGGATGACGTTGGCCTGGTTCTACCATTCTAGATGCGCAATCGACGCCGCACCATGCTTGCAGCATTTGGTAGCACATTATGACGTCACCTACATATATTGCAGCATTGAGAAAGCGGAGACATGCAAATTTGGAAATGTCGAATACAAGATCCCGACCCATCAGCCCTAGACCCCTAAGTCAGCCAAAACTCAAGATATTTCTTTTAAATTGGGTTTTGGGCGTCGTCCATAGACCATATTTGGTTCTCCAATATATCCACTGGCGGATCCCGGGGGAGGTGGCAGGGTAAAGCCCCCCCCCCCCCCTCCCCCCCCCCCCCCCCCCCCCCCCCTCCCCCTCTCCCATTCCACACTCGAGGGGGCAGTAATGGAAATTAGCCCCCCCCCCCGACAAAAATCAACGAAAAAAAGACGACTGAAACTGGCGATTAAAAATGGGTACCGACTACGAAAAGTAACTTCCTACGAAATAAATAAATAATATTTTTTTTGCCTTGTTCGTGTCCTCTATTTTTATAATTTTGGTAGCAATAGGGAAAGTGGCATGTCCGGCGCTATTTTTTATCAAGAGCGATTCACAACCAACGTAAGTTATAAATTGTACACGCAGCGTCGCAGCCTTTGGTCTCGCCCGCTGAGGAGCGTGTGAGTGAATTTGCATGTATAGGTACCTATGTTGTGTGGAATACGTCTACTAGTAGTACTTTATATATACATATATTGTACACCAGTTGTAATATTTGTAGCGGAGACTTAGTTACGGACCTTCTCGGTCACCTAAATTCACAGCACGACACGATTCGGTTCACGTACGAGATCGAAAAGGATGGCTCTTTACCATTTCTCGATGTTAGGGTGCACAGGCAAGGTGACGGGCGCATGGAAACACAGGTATACAGGAAACATACACATACGGACAAGTACCTAGACTTCACGTCACACCACAGTACCCAACACAAGACCTCAGTTCTACGTACACTTTTCACACGGTCAGCGAGGTGCTCCACCACATAGGAGGCAAGGAGGGAAGAGGATCATCGTGTCAGTCAGGCGTTGACAAAGAATGGGTATCCGAGGAGGTTTATCAAAGCATTGCAGAGGCAGTTTGGGACCAGGGATAGGGGTGCGGCTAGTAATAATAGACGTAGTCAGGGTGATCAGAGTCAGCGAGGAGAGCGAGAACGCGGCAACGAGGTAGGGGAACGTCCGTATGCATGCATTCCTTACGTTCACGGTGTAAGCGAACAAGTGACGAGAATTTTAAAACCTTATGCGAAAATAAGTACAAAGCCGGATGTCAGTTTGAGGGATAGATTGGTTAGGGCGAATGACAGGCTAGGGAAGAAAAGCAAGGCAGGTGTGGTATATCAGTATCAGTATCAGTGCGGTATGATTTATGTCGGGGAAACTGGTAGGAAGCTGGGGACAAGGGAGATGGATCATAGACGGGCGATAAGCAAGGGGAATGAGGATCATTCTGGCATTTCGAAGCATGTTTTGGAGACGGGGCATGAGATTGCCTGGGATGAAGTCAGGATAGTTTGTTATGAGAACAATTGGCATAGACGCAAGATAAAGGAGGGCTATTATATATATCAAGTACCGAGGGGCAAGTGCATGAATGTTTTACCAGGATGGCAGGTTCCGGACGTTTATAAGGTGCTCGAGTAAAAAATACGGGGAACGGGAAACTCTGCTCCCTAACAGCCCCACAACCTCTTTGACACTACGCAGTGGTAGTTAGAGCATATATGTACGTGTATGTGATTGTAGTTATATGTGTGTATATATATATATATATATATATATATATATATATATATATATATATATGTATATAAACGTGCGTTTGTATGGGTACGTGTGTGTATGTGTGTAGGCGACAGCATAAACATCTGAGATATACAATACAATATTAGGATATGTGTCTTGTATGTAAGCAAATATTAATGTAGGTTAAAATGTGCATTGTATGCATGTATGAGGCGTGTTTGTAGTGTTACCGAATGTGCAATCTATGTCACGGCGAATTCGACCCCATTACGAATGTTACATATTACCTGGCTATTATATATATATATACTTATTACGAATGTCACAGCGAATCACTGCGAATACGAATGAAATGTACGTATTACGAATTACCTTTATATTGTATACCTAGATATTACGAATGAAAAGTATGCAGTGTATGCGTCTGTACGTGTTTATGTATTATATTAGGAAGGAAGGGTTAGGGATGTCGTGACTTTCAAATCCGCCTTTTAGAGGATCTAGAGGAATAATCCACTCTGCTTATGTATTTATAATTTCAAATATTGTTTTGAGTGTGTGAACTGTGTACCCCAACCAGGCTGACGAAGAGCACAGTAGTGTTCGAAAGCTTCCGCTACAAAATTACAACTGGTGTACAATATATGTATATATAAAGTATCGAAATGTCCCAGTTCAATAATTCCATCTTTGTGTTAGTCTACTAGTAGGTAAGGTGTTAACCCGCACCCCGCTGGGGGGGGGGGGGGCAAAATCTGCCCCTACCCTCCCGGATTTTATAAATAACTTGACAACTATGATAGATATCGACGCGAAACTTCCATTACCTTATGCTGCGACAATAT